>CAUYQU010036236.1:0-84943 GCA_963574635.1 Cheracebus regulus
AATGGAAATATATTTAATAAAATTCAGCAAACATTCTTAGAATAAAGAGTAAATAAAGACTACAAGGATACTTCTTTTAAATTAATGCTGTTTATTTTGATGGTATAATCATTAGTTGAGAAGCACTGCTTTAAATAATAATACAATATAAAAACTAAAGGATTCCTCTCAAACAGCTTCGTATTATATGAGAAAAACTGATATTAAATAATTATTGTTTATTACAGCAATCATTAAATATTATTATTAAAGCTTTAGCCAATGTATTCAGGCAAGAAAAATACATTAGATCTAATTATTGAAAATAATCCAAACTATCTTTTTTTTTTTTTAATTTTATTTTTAATTGCATTTTAGGTTTTGGGGTACATGTGAAGCACATACAATATTGTTGCATAGGTACACACGTGGCAGTGTAATTTGTTGCCTTCCTCCCCTTCACCTATATCTGGCATTTCTCCCCATGCTATCTCCCCACAACTCCCCACCCACCCACTGTCCCTCCCCTATTTCCCCCAACATAACCCAGCATATAGTGCTCCCCTCCCTGTGTCCATGTGTTCTGATTGTTCAACACCCGCCTATGAGTGAGAACATGCGGTGTTTGATTTTGTGTTCTTGGGTCAGTTTGCTGAGAATGATGGTTTCCAGGTTCATCCATGTCCCTACAAAGGACACAAACTCATAGTTTTTGACGGCTGCATAATATTCCGTGGTGTGTATGTGCCACATTTTCCCCCAAATGCCCATCAATGATAGACTGGACAGGGAAAATGTGGCATATTTTCCTTTTTTAAAACTTTTTAAACTGTATAATATCAATTAACCTATCTTCAAGTTCTCTGATTCTTTCTCCACCTGTTCATAGCTACTGTTTACTCTCTAGTGAATTTTTTATTTCAGTTACTGAAGTTTTCAGCTCCAGAATTTCTACTTGGATAATTTTAATAATTTTCTTCCTTTATTAATATTCTCCATTTTTGTGAGATATTAGCCTAATACTTTCCTTCAATTTTGTTTAGAAATATTATTATTTAGCTCCTTGAACACATGTAAAATAGCTGATTTCTAGTCATTGTCTAGTAAATTCATCTTTTGGGCTTCCTCATACATATTTATAGTTTATATTTATTGTTTTATTTTTTCCCCTGTGTATGGATCATAGTTTCTTCTTTCTTTATATTTTTATTATTTTTTGCTAAAAACAATATTTAAATCAATACAATATGGAATCTCTGGAAATTAGACTCCCCCATCTTTAAGGGACTGTTGTTACTGCCTGTTGTAGTAGTTTAAGTGACATTTCTGAACTAATCCTGTAAGGTCTGTATCTTTGAAATGCATAACCACTAAAGTTTCCATTTGTTTAGTTTCATGGTCACTTAATCATTGGACATAGATTTCCTCAGACACTTGGAAAAATAAGTCTCCCATTCTGTGCTGTGGGGTCCTGTTTGAGTCTACAGCATGTCTTCAACAGTCAGCCAGGCACTTTAAAACTCTCCTGAGTTCTCACTTCCTGGTTGCATGAAACCCCTAAAGGTCTTCGGTGAGCCTTTATACCCCTTAAAGCATGTGTATGGCCATCTTGATTCCCAGGAATATGTTAAACATTTTCCAAGTCCTTAAGGACTTCTCATCCCTTGCTTCTCCTTTTAAGTTTTTATTTAGTCTATTGTTTCCCCAACTGTTACCAGTCACCAGAAAAAGCTGTAATGTTAAGACATGTGACAAATGCTTCCTTGTGGAGAAGTTTTAGTACTGAGCTATTTTGATTGAGGTCACAAAAAAGAAAGCCTTTTGAGTGGGCTTTTCCAGGAAACCACCTATCAGGTTGAATAATATGTTTTCATAGGGTAAAAAGCTTTGAAAGAGCTCTTAATCTGAAACCACCTTTGCAAAAATTGTATCATTGAGAAAATTAGGGCAGTGGGAAGAGATCTGATCTAGCCAACCTTTATCTTACATTTTACTTCCAAGATGCCCTTAACTGTTCCTGGATATAGGTCAAGCTAACTTTGGGAAACTTTTAGTTAATAGTTTAAATGATAATGGCCCCTCCCCAAAACTCAGTTGCCTTTGTAAAGTTAATGAGAGACCACCAGGCTAGAAGGCTAGAGGAGCCTTAATTCTGCTAAGGTGTAGACATAAATAATTGTCAGCCATTATTCCAGAGGTCACAAGATACACAACTTTCTCAATGACTCCTGCATGTAACATCAATATTGTAGAACCTAATATTGGCCTTTTGAGATATCTTTTAAAGTTTTTTAACAATGTCTAATTATGAATTGCTTCAACTGAACCCACTGATAATGGCTCCACCTAGACCCACCAATCACTCCTGTAGCCTCAACCAGAAGTGACTGAGCTTGCAGAAGGACCATTTACCATGTCCCTATGATTGCACACCATACCAGTCAGCAGCAAGCACTCATTGCCTGGCCACCCCTACCCCTTCCTTCGAACTACCTTTGCAAAATGATAGCCCTAAATGCTCAGATAGATTGATTTGAGTAATAACCTTATCTTCCATATGGCATGGCTGGCCTTATATCACTTAAGCTCTTTACTGCATTGCCATGGCCTCTGTGAATTGATTTTATTTGTGCAGGAGGCAGGAAGAACCCATTAAGTTGTTGCAGTTCTAACTTCCTCTATCTAGTACATGAAAGCAAGTTGTTATTTTTCAAGGCTGCCAGAGAGCTTGAAAGGGTGCAGGGAAACTAGACTGCAATAGAAGAAATTTCTACAAAACTTACTGTTCTTATCAAGTTTCAGCCATCTTTATTGATTTTGCAAGACTTTGATAATTTTAATTTTCAGAGTTATGAAAAATGAATTTTGACAACTCTACTTTTTCATTGTTTTCACAGGGGGGTAAAATTTGGATGTCTTTCTGCTGTCACTTTGGTTGATATCTGCTTACCTAAGAGTATTTTAACCAAAAATTTTAGCAGACACAATGATACTGATAGATATGTTCAAGAAAAAGTTGGAGTCATGAATATTTACTGGGTATTATATATAACCTTATTCAAACTTACCTGTATACATTATACCACTTTGAAGACTTAGAGGCAGGCACCATGTGTTAAACTATATCATTTACTTTGTAAATAACAGAAACAGAACTGAAAATCATACTTCAAATGTGTTCAGAATTCTACGTACTTCATTGCTTAATAAATGCATTTTTAATTCAATAAATTTGGAACATAATCAATAGTAATATATATTTACCCAATAAAATAGCACCAAACATATAAAACTGTTGAGATGTCTCAATGGGGAAGGGTTGAACAATTTTTTAATTGAAATCAATTGTTATGAAAACATTTTTATAAGTTGTAAAATTCTAGTTTGAAAAAATTGCTCTATGATTCAATTTTTGCATTTCCATGAGAAGAAAGACAGGCTATACCAAAAGTGTGCTTTTTTAGAAGAGATGAGTCCTATAGAAATTTTGTAAAATACTTTTATTATCTTCAGTACTGTAACTAGAAGTCATTGATTCTTTTGACACAGGGCATGAAGTAAATTTGTGCATTTCAAAGAAGAAATGGTTAAATGGGAAAGATAAAGATAATAGTTTGTAATAATAGATATGTGTTAGTGGAAAGTATATGAAATTACTGTTATAAAGAGACAATTTAAATGTTTTAAAATAGAATTTTCATTTCATTGAAAAGGAGTATTTTGTCCCCTAAGGTGATGTAAGAAACAGCAGTAAATTTTTAAAACACTTGTGATACTTTTCTAGATTCTAATGTAGTTTACATTTAGCATGGAGAGCAAAAGATAAATAACAAATAATATTAAGATTTTATAAATTTAGGTTCTGGAATGTAAAAAAAGAACAACCCCAATAATGACTATTATAGCAAATGGGGATTATGGAAATAATGTTTATAATTTGCTGGATTACTAAGATACATATGGATTTAAAATGTTCACTGTTTATGGCTAATATCATAATATTTTGGAAAAACAGAACCTCTATGGTGTAATTTTGGGAGTATCTACCAGGAAAATATTTTTTCTAAGAAATTCCTCTCCAATTTATTTGTATTCATTCCTTAAATGTAAGTAATCTTTACACCATTTTGCTATTCATATAAAGCGAGTGTGAAATTATATTTCCAACTTGGGATGAGCAAGAAATTAAAAGTTAAGTGTCAATTAACCTCTCAGATAAAATTAGTTTATTAATTTCTACAAAAAAAATTACAATGAATAAATGGGGCATCGAAAAGGGCTTCTAGACTAACGGAATTTTGGGGATAACCACAAGTTCTAGAAGTAGATCTGGATTTTATGAGAAGGGACAATGTCTGTCACATCTGGCTGCATTTATCACCTGTGTGTCTTTGTGGCATGCCAAAATACAGGAGGATAATGGCAAGAATAGGGGGAAGAGGATCTTACAGCTTGGTTGACTATACTCTTTTGACCTATTTGTTCAAATTACTGTGTTCTGCTTCATTTTTGAAAAATATCTAGGGCCCCTGAGGTGCTATGGTGATAAAGAGATTTAAGCAATCTCTGTGTGACGTGAAACTCATACATACTGTCTGAGAACATTCATTACTTGTTTTAATTCCAAAGTCAATTTCTTCTTTGGTCAATTGAGGATGTTTATTTCAGTGTTTCCTTTCTAAGCCTGGATTCCAGATGAAAGCATTATCACTTCCAAAATTCTTGCTTAAAAATACTATGCTATAAAAGAGCTTCAGAGAACATTTTATATTAAATTTGACAATAATGAAAAAATGGGTAAACTGTTTTTCCCATGTCCCATAAGGGTAAAAGGCTACATAGAGGAATATTTATTTTAATTCTAATTACTGTATACTATGGGTAAAAGTTCCAAGAGTTACTGAAGTTACATGTTAACTCATAGACTTTAGGTGAGATGTAGATTTTGTACAGATGCAAGTAATTATTATCTGGAGGAAAACCTAATTTCTCAAATGAATGCTTCATGATGTTTTTGGATATTACCCAGCTTTGTAACAAGGCTAGTAGATTTATCCTACTAATGCCTAAAAACAGCCAATTTGTAAAATGCTCTTGAGTCTATTATCCTACTGCATTCTTTATTAAATAGAATAAAATATTTGATATATATATATATTTATACTTGTATGAGACATATTTTTAAATACTTTAGAAATGTATTTTTTAAATTTCTTTTCCATTCTAATGATGATCTTTAGAGAAAAATGATATTCTCTTTCTCTTCCAACTTCCTACTAATACAGACATTATTCATAATAAGCAGATATTATATATTAGCTTTAATAAATTTTAGAATATAATATTTGAGTGTATAGTCTTCTGAGTGGCCTGTGTTAAGATAGTTCTGTTTAAGTAGAGATGACAGATTCTGCTTGCAAAAATATAATAGAGAAGCACCATTAAGGTCAAATATGTTTATGTATCACTAACATATTGAGAATGTAGGGGAAACATTTGAATTTTTCTGTTCACGTTTTTTTCCCCCGTTACAGGTGTATCATTTTTTCTTAGGCACTTCTAAAAACATAAGTCATTATGGCCACATCTGGACTTACTAAACAGCATATTTAGAAGTGAGGCCATGTAATATGTCCTTTACTGAAAAAGCATCACATTTGATTAGGGTCTAAAAGCTGCTGGGGAGCAGTGGTTCACACCTATAGTCTTCAGTACTTTGGGAGGCTGAGGTCAGCAGATTGCTTGAGGCCAGCCATTGTAGACCAGGCTGGACAACATGGAGAAACACTATCTCCACAAAAAACTACAAAAATTAGCAAGGTGTAATGGCATACACCTGTAGTCCCAGCTACTTGTGAGGCTTAGGTAGGTGGATCACTTGAGCCCTGGAGATCCAGTGAGCCACAATTGTGCCACTCTCCAGCCTGGGCAACAGAGTGAGACACTGTACCAGAAAAAAAAAATCTAAAAGTTGCTTTTTAATTATAGCTAGAGTTTTACAATAGAGAGCTTTTAAGTAATAATATCTGATAATTATACTCAGGTTATAAATAGTGGAGTTAAAAAAATAATAGAGAATATGTAGAATAAATTCTTTCCAGAAGTAGATTTTGATATACATTACAAAGTGTACCAAAGATTTAATGTAATATTTCTGTTCATATTAAACTCAAGTATGTAGATATTCTGTTTTGTATTTTAGAGTTAGAAAAAGAGAAACAAATCTTCCAATTTCAAAGGACGACTTTTTAATGACATTTTTGGTAATCGTAAAGCATATAGGCCAGTATTAAACAAGTCAGTCTCAGAAAAGAAATCAAAGCCCTGAAAAATTAAAGTTTTAGCTTTGATAGAGACATTAGAGGACAGCTTGGCAGTGGGAGCTCTGGCACTTCAGAAGCATGTTGGAAATGTAACTTGACTTTATTCTGAGTAGTGAAAGGGCAATTATGAGAAGTCAGCTGGTGAAAAGAGGAAAGGTCTACAACTTGGTCATCAAGGAGCTAGTTCCTTAGAGAGCTAGTAGCAGACAACTGAATCCTAATGTTTTCAGTTTATTTACATTTTTTTGATGCCATCTATCTTAATAACGTCTACAAAACTTGACAGTTCCATGGCTGCAGTCAATTACCGTAAGTGTAAGTACTCAGATACAGCAGGATAACAAGAAAAATAAAAATTAAAATAAAATCTATGCCAGAATTGAATACTATGTAGTGGTGGAGGTTATCCCACCAGCTTTAAGAACATGAAATTACCCTGAAGAAGCTCTTACCAAGTGGTGATGAGGTTTAACTGATCTAAAAAACCTGATGAAATGTTAGCTATTAAATATGCACTGTCTGTATTTCCCTTGGTCTTCACTATAATGTAGAGACTCAATGTTTACTTTTCAGAGCAATCGGACCACCTATGCACACAATGCTTCTAAACTCCCAGATACAGTTTTCTACATTTAGTAACATTATGAATACATAGAACATAATTACAGTATGAATGTACTATTAGAGTGTGTGAATGTATTTGTGAATGTGTGTACATATGTGAGAGGAAATGTGTGTGAATGAAGGTGTTTGAGAGAGTGGGTGTGAATGAGGTTGTATGTGCATGTATGTATATGTGTGCCATTGTGATTATTTGTGATTGTATATGAGTGTGTGTTTGCTAAGGTGAGTGATAACAGGTGATAATTTTATATTTTACTGTCTGGATAACCAAATCACTATTTAAAGTGTTTTATTCTGAAAAGTCTCATTAAAAATATTGTCTTAGAATGTGTGTGGGTGTACCTGTGTGTTTAAATGCATCTCATCTATTAAAAAGACAAGTTAAATAGGTTACAATGGTGGTAGTAATTTTTTTTTCCTGGTCTAACAAGGTTACACTAATGTAATACCTCATAGTGCAGTGTGTAATGAAAAGCGATATTACAGAGCTGAATGCTATTCCATTGTGGATCTCATACAGTGATCTTAGTTTCCATCTAAGTAATCAGACATCAAAGCCAAGGGAAATATAAATGCTTATTTTTGTTTAATGTCTTGAGTCAATATAGGTCTTGTCTCGGGAAAATTAGTGTCATTCACTTACTATTGTGTAGGAGAGAAAAGGCATACAATTTATTTTAATTTAGCATACATTAGAAAAAGCAGGTCTTTCATTCTAATATCCTTTCTCATAATATGTTCTGCAAAATTATACTAATGGATTGATCCATGAGGAAAAGTCATAATCAGAAGTATACAGGAAAGAATAGTAATTCTCATATAGTGCTTACTATCTTTAAAGTATTTCACTTACATTCTTAATTTTCATAACCACAATAGGAAATAAGGTCTATTGTTATCCTGATTTTTAAATTAGGAGATTGAGTGACGAGTGGGGTATCAAGTAGCTTTCCCAGGATTTCATACTTCTGTTAAGTGGTGGATGCCGCGTTCAAGTCTAATCAGTCTGGCTTCATGTAACCACTCTGCTTTCACTCCTTATATTATTTCACTAGTTTTATCATTGGAATGGTTTTCTTATTTTCTGTAAAAAATTAACTTTAACTTTGTTGAAGCCTAAATTTTTAAGACGTTTCCCATGTAGTTTTTTATTGTTTATTTATATGGTGGTAACGTGTATTAACATTGTTTAGAACTAGTGTTCAGTAGAACATGATTTATAGGTCCCTGTTCTAACAGTTCGTGATGTTTTCAGCCTATTTATATTCCCACTAATTAAAACTGTCTTGGATTTTATTTTCTGGGATATGTATTCTGAGATAGAGATTTATATGAAGGAGGTTTATGGTGAGAGAAAGGTGAGATTAAGATGAGAAAGCCTGAACTGGAATCGAGTCACAGCAGAAGGCCTCAACTAATGACAGCATGTGGCTGTGCTTTGCGGTTTCTCCAGTCTGACAGTCTTGGGTGGTGGTGGTCGTATGTGTATGTTTAGCTCAGTTCTATTCCATATGATTAGCTGTATGTTTGTATTAACATACCCTATCTTGCTAAATTGTTTTTACTTTTTGACCCTGCTCGATTTTTAGCCCCTTCTGTATTTATGTCTGGTTTAGATATTTTACGTGATTCTATTTTATCTCCAAGATTAACTTAAGACTTAGGCCTCTTTCATTGATGTTTAGTGATTGCCCTAAGGTTGAAATATACAACTTTAATCACAATTCACCTTGAAATAATATTAATACAACTTCATTTGCAGTGTTGAAAAACCACTATACACTTAGGTACACCATCCTGTGTATTGTGCTATTGATTTTATATATTTTACTTTTGAATATGCTATTAATCGAACATA
This sequence comes from Cheracebus regulus, assembly GCA_963574635.1. NCBI lineage: Eukaryota > Metazoa > Chordata > Mammalia > Primates > Pitheciidae > Cheracebus > Cheracebus regulus. The sequence continues at coordinate 8,785 of CAUYQU010036236.1, forward strand.
GTAAAAATCCAATAGTATTTTTTGACGTAGTCATTTATTTCTTAATACAGTTAAAATAGATATAATCTTTTATAATTTACCTTTAACCATTTTCATGGATCTTATTTCTTGGTGATGATGTAGTCTCCTCTACCTTACCATGCTATTTTTGCTTTAAAAATTTATTTAAGATTTCTTTTTTCTTCACCAGAGTGCAAATGCTTTATTTTTTATTGTGTATATTTTTTAAAATTTTATAATTATATATAACTAAAATTATGTATATAAATGTTAGTTACATGTATGTATGTATATATAACTAAAACTAATCTCCACAATCCAGCTAATTAACTTATCCATCACCTTATTTTTTTTATTTTGGTGAAAACACATAGGATCTACCCTTTATCAAATTTAAAGTATATAATACAGTACTGATACCACTAATCACCATGCTGTATATTAGACATTTGGAGCTTATTTATCTTGTATAACTGAAATGTAGGTCTGCAGTTAATGAATTCATTGTCTTTCTTTGATTTAATATTTGTATTCCTTCTTTATTTTTGAAATTAACTTTTGCTGGTTAAACTTTTTTTCCTTTTAGATATTAAAGATGTTACTCTATTGTCTGGTGGAATATCATAAATTCTGATGAGAATTCTACTTTTCTCTGTATGTAACAAGTTCTTTTTCCCTCCTCTCCGTTTGATTTCAAGATTGCCTTTTTAACTTTGGTTTTCATCAGTTTGAATACAATGTTTAGATATGTTGTGTGGGTGTTTCTTATTTATTTGTTTGTTTGGATTTTTGGTGTTAAGGTACTTGGAGCTTCTTAAATATGTGGTGTTAGGTATTTTTTACTGTTTATAAAAAGATTTCATCCATTATGCTTTCTAATGTTTTCGTGTTCCCTGTTGTCCAATTCTTTTCCTTATGGGATTTTAATTAGAGTTATGTTATACCATTTGCTATTTGTCCACGTTTCTGATTATATATATATATATATAACCTATATCTTCTTGTGATTGTTTATTTGACTTTGTGTAATTTCTATTGACCGATCTTAAAGTTCAACGATTCTCTTTCTGACTTTAACTAGTTTGCTGATGAGCTGCTTAAGGGCATTCTTCACTTATTACTCTCTGTTTTCTTATAGCACTATATTATTTCTATTCTTTTATGTAATTTCTCTGTTAAACTTACAGTTGGTTCATATATGCTGGTCACTTTTTCCACTAGAGCCTTTAGCGTATGGAACGTAGCCATTTCATTGTCTCTTCCCTATAGAGTCCCATTCGGACAGTCTCTAAATACTGTTCTTTTAATCATCTCACCTCTTGACAAAGAGTTGTTTTATTCTGGAGTGTTTGAGTTTGACTTTTCTAATTGATTTCTGAACATAGAGTCTAGAGTATTAGATGCTGAGTTATAGAAAAATCCTTGAAATCGTATATATCTTTGCTTGGATGCAACTGTTGGGGGCTAGATGAATTCTGTCAAGAGTTGAGCGAGGTTGAGACTTTGTTGTTATGGTTACCTTCAATGCAGGCTTCACATTCTTCTGGCATTACCTTAGTTAAGGTTGGTATACTGGAGGGTTTTTCTTAATATTTCTTCTCTGCCTTCAGGAAGTTCAGACTTTTCCTCTATGTCTGCCCCTAAAAGAGGATATCTCTCCATCCTCTTGCCTCTTGCTGAGCAGTAGACTGCTATGTCTTGACATTTGCTGCTTGTTTGCCTGCTGACTGTCCAAGGTGGGAATTCCTCATTCATCTTAAGCCTTATCCAGTTGTAGGAGATCCTAATGGGTTAAACATTAGGACAGTTTTATGCAAAGGATATCTTTTTTCATTAACTCCCTTCTACCTTCAGCTGCAGTGTGTTTGTTTTCCTCTTACCTAGGAGGATGAACAGATTTGCTTCCTAATACTCTTTTTTGTGAAAATTATTGTTCATTAATTATGAAATGTCAAATAACTTCTGGTTCTTTCCTGTGTAACATAAACATAGGCGAATAAGCCAGTTTTTGGTTTTTCTACCTAAAGCTCTTTCGATCATCCTGCTTCTTGGATTACAATTGCTTACTAGTATTAAATATATTAATGTAAGTATGCTGTTTTTTCCTTAACTATTTACTCATAAATTTGACATTCTGCCATACTAGTTACTTGAGGATATACACAATAATTATTTCATCAGTTCTAGTACAAACCACCAAATTTTATTTTTTACAGTGAATTTTGTATTCTTATTCATCTCCACTTCTTTTTTCCTTTTGGTGTCATTTTTCATTTTAATTCTTTTTCATTTAACATTTATTTTTGCTTCCAATATGCCAGACTGAGCACTTTGCTTATTTATTTCTTTGAAAAATATTTTGCACACTTGTTTTATTTTTATTCTTCCTCAAATATTGCTGTACTACATTTATTTTTAAAATTTAATTATGTGGGTCTAAAATTTGCTTTTTAAATTTTTGCCTGAGTAATATAAACTTTTTTATCTGTAATACTAAAAATGCTATCCCTCAAAGTTGTTTTCTTTCCCTCAATTTTGAATAAATTATTGCTTTTATATCTGCAATGTTACGTTGTTTCTAATTTTAGTAAAGTTTTATACTTTTAAAGCATTTTAAAATAAAGTCCTTGTAAATTTATCCTGTAATCTTTACTGAACTTAATTATCCACATTTGAGACCTGTATGTCCTATCAGCTGTATCGATTGTTCTAATCTCTATTTTTGCTTCTCTATCCTGGAGAGATTTATTTAAAAGGCCTTCAAAAATAATTACATTCCTTCAGTGTTAATTCTGCTTTTACTGTATCTAATGCAGATTTTAGTCTTACTTTAAGGCCCACAAATGAATTATTTCACTCTCTTAAACTCCATCTGTATTTTGGTCTGGTAATAAGTTATTTAATCTTTCAAGATTTTTGATTCCCAAATTCCATGCATTTTTAAATGTGAATATGGATTCAAAGCAGGCTCTATCTAAAATATCTATCTATCTATCTATCTATCTATAGCTAGATATCTATCTATCTATCTATATATGGCTGTTCCATTATACACTTTTCAAAAAGTTTTATGCTTCTCTTCCTACACATTTTATACACTTTTTAGGAAGGACTGTTTTTTCACCTTTTATTCACTGTTGAAGAAACAGTGATCAATCCAACCCTAGCATGTACTGGAAAAGTATAGATTTTTCTAAAACATGAGAACTGTCCAGTTGGTTTTCATTAGCATCATCCTCTAAAACACTCAGGAGGAAGAGTTTGGTTTATCTAAATTTGGAAATCCAGTTCAATTATGCAGAAGTCAGAGCAAGTTGGCAGACACAGAGTCCTAGGAAGTCATTTAAATACATTTCATATTCATATAATGTGTTCTCTGTTTGGTGAGAATGCTGTGCTGGAGGCTATGTTTTCTGTGAACTAATTTCAGTTTGGTCCAATTACTATCCCAATTACCCTAGTCTGCCTCTATCCTTTGACAGCATTGTATTTTGGAAGAAGCCATGTTTCATCAAGAAGCCCTTTCCAATAGCTTGGCTTTTGCTTGGGAGTGCTGAGGTGATTAGTCAAAAGCCTCAAAACTTATCTGCCATGAGTCACCATTGTGAAGGATACTACTTGAGAATCCTTCTAATTTGTTCTTTGTACATCAAATCTGGATGTATGCTTGGGGTTGTTACAGCATTTCACCTGGTTGTTGCAGCATTCTTAAGGGGAAAACTTGTAAGTAAATGCATGCTTCTATCCCTAAAGCTGTTTTTTTCTGAACTGCACTTAACTGACTTTCTAGCAGTGATACAGGTTTTATCATTTGCATAAAATTGTATGGGTCATTAGAATACCAATAAATAAATGTCTTGCTTAATTTACTGTTATCATAAAAGTACTTTCTCCATTTAAAACGTTTACATATTTTGGTCCTTTAGACACATCTTCTGTCATATTCTATCTTCTCTTCTACCAGCATTTCTGGATATTTTTTCCCATTACTCTCTGAATGCTCTTATCTAGCCCCTTTCACTAACCTTCCTTTCTTGAGTCTCTGCTTTTAGTCCCTACACGGTTTTCCTAGGAACAGTTTTACTCGAAACATATTATGTATAAACATGATTTCAAATGATATACATACAACACATTCAAATTATACTTCTGGACCATATATCTTTTCTAAGCTCTAATGGTTTACACTCATCTGTCTCTGGGAAGGCATAATTTGGATATTCAACAGGCACCTCAAATGTAATTTTTGAGAAAGTATTTCTAATAATTTGGTGCTCCATTTATTGACTTGAATAACATCGCTTCAAAAATTTAAATTGGGCCAGGCTCAGTGACTCATGCCTGTAATCCCAGCACTTTGGGAGACTGAGGTAGGCAGATCACAGTAATCCCAGCTACTCAGGAGGCTGAGGCAAGAGAATTGCTTGAATCCGGGAGGTGGAGGTTGCAGTAAGTCGAGATCATGCCAGACTCCATCTTAAAAAAAAAAAAAAAAAATTAAACTGGATGCTATGAAGCAATGCTTAATTATGTCCTTTCTATATAGCTAAAAACTAAATGAAATCAATTCCCTGATGTTAATATCTTGCATTCTTATACTTTTTGTAGCATGCTATACCAACTGTAGCCTATATGTCCTCCTGTTCCATCACATACATCTAAAGCCTGCACCTTTTTTCCTATGACTTGTAATTTTGATTTTCTAATGCAAAACTATATACAAATACAACCATTAAAATGAAAATTTCAAACAGGAATATATATTTAGAATATTATATTAATGCAGCCTTATGGATATAGTTACTGCTGACTTTAATTTTTTATCCTATTACAGTTTTTCTTCATTAAAATCTTACTGTATGACACTTTTGTAATTTTCTTTTTTAAAATTTCAGTATTTTTTTTAAAACATTAAGTCTTGTAAAAAGAGTCAAGTTTCTCATAACACAATTTGCCTAACACTGTTACAACTATAAAATTTATTGGCATTATGTGTATGTATTAGTTATCTCCATTGGACTTTGATGCACATGAAATTAGAAATTGTGTATTAGTTATATTTTTTTTCTCAGCATATATTTTAGTGGCTGACCTATGGAATCTGTTCAAGATACCTCTGCTGAAAGAAAAACTGCATGGTACACCATCATAGTGAATCTTAAAAATTTCCTTGTGCATTATCCAGTTCCTGAACACTTAGCCTTTTTCCTCTAAACTATTATAATATTTACTTTAGAATTTTTTTCCTTTTATGTAAAATAGAGTAATTTATGGGCCTACAGGTATTATTGGTTGAACTAAAGCTATCCAGGATTAAGGGAATCTGTCTTAGTTTTATTTTGTCTGGTTTTCAATACAATCCCAGAAGACAGAAAAAATAATTTGTATTTTATTTGCCAAAAATTTGTTAGTCAACTTAAAAAATTTGAAAAATTTTTTAAAAATGCTATAATACCCTAAGTCATCCATATTAAAACAATTTATATCACGATACTATGAACAAGCAACCTACTGAAACAGTGTAGAAGAAAGTTTAAGAATCTAATATTGTGTTTCTGAAAATGTAAAGGTTGTCTTTCTGTAATTATAAATCTATAATATAAATTATATAAGTATGATAATATATAATTACTTGTATTTATTGTAAATTCTGTTATCTCTTCTAATAATTTGATTCTATCCTGAATTTTTTAATTATGATTAATTTGAGAAACCCAAAGTAATAGTTCACAGAGAAAAATAAATATTTAGAAAGTAGTGCTTCCTTATTTGAAATGAAATGTGTTAAATTCAATTTGCTTTTAAATTTATTTAGGAACATACATAGGATATGCACATATTTGTTATGCAAATATGCACTAGATTTATTTTAAAATAGGCAAATGTACAGATTTAATGAACATAAAATATAAATGATTTTTTAACAGGGAGAGAATGACAAGATTAACTTGGGCAGTATTATTGAGAAGCAGCTGGACCAGAATGGAGAGTGAATAAAATGGTGATTCTTACAAGATAAAAACATATGACTATCGCATCTATGTAGAAAGAGCAATTTGCAGTACAATTTGGAGACATAATAGTCACAAAGTATCTCTCTTTGCCAATCTAGCCTGTAGAATCCAAAGGACCATGGAACATGTTGGCAGAAAACATAGAGAAATATGTTAACTTCCAGAAGTGAAATAATTATAAAAATACATTTCATATGATCTTGGGTTCCTCATGTCAATTAAAAAAGAGTACAAACTTGATATTATAGAAAAGCTTACTATTGCACATAGAGTACTGTGAGAGTGCTTTAGAATGCATAATTTGGAAAGGGTAAAGAAATGTCACTATGACATCAGGATACCTTTAACCAGGGAATGTGGGGACAAAAGGCCAAAAATAAGCATTAACAATAAACAGAAATGATGTACTATGAGATGGAATAAGTAATTAAGCAACAATGATATATTCAGATCAACTTAGGTTAATGTATTTTTATTAAAAATAACAGAATAAGACCCTGTGTCTCATTCAGACTAGAGTGCAGTGGCTGCATTTTGGCTCATTGCTGCCTCAACCTCCCAGGCTCAAGAATTCTCCCACCTCACCCTCAGCATTTATACAGGCACAGACCACCGCACTCAGCTCCATTATTTATTTTTTTTTTTTTTTTTTTTTTTTTTTTCAGTTTTGAGGTCTCATTATGTTGTACAGGCTGGTCTGGAACTCCTAAACTCAAGTGATCCTCCTGGTTTGGCCTCCCAAATTTCAAGGATTATATGCATGAGCCCCACGCCCAGCCAATTTGTGTTAGACAAATTTTTGATACCAGAGTTTAATTAGGTGAAAATAAGCAAAACGGTACTAAATTTGGCAAATCACAGAATGATAAGGAAAACATTTTCAGGATCTTAATGTTGTTGAAGGGCTGATAACTAACAGTACCTTATGTCCTCAAATGCATAGAAAAATGAAGTGCCTTTCTACTACACAGTGAGTAAGCCACTCTTTTTTTTTTAAATTAGCACAGAGACAGATGCAAAATTTATGTAAATAGATGCATATAATAAGGCAAATTATGTAAGGCACTTGGGAGTATTCTCCAAATGGCCCTCAGTGGAACTGTGTTTCATGTAGTCAGAAAATTAGAAGTTTGATCTTTCCAATTAACTTTTAACATTAAACAGATTGGCCACTGAAATACATTATTAAACATGCAAGAAAGTAAATTAAATTTATTTATATATGAATACAATCAAATGAGAAGTTTTCAAACTGTTATGCCACAAAATGTGCTTTCTGCTGCCAGCGCTCTACTCTATAAACTGTTGCAGCTTTTGCCAACAAAGCTGGATATTGAAAGTGTAGTGCAAATGACAAATTAACTGAACTTTTCTGTGATTGATGAAATGAGAGTTTATGTATGGATGTTTTTGTGGATCACTGCTTTTTAAAATGAGAAAAATAACCCAAAAGAGAGAGCAATATGTTAAGAAGTACCTTTCAAAAATAGGTATATTTATTCTTATTCATTTGTAATTACCTTTATTCAGAATTGAGTGATTATGAATACATCTTTAAATAAAGTGATTCTAACTTCAGATATGAACTTACACTATTATCAAATAATGCTATGTTAAAAAGAAAAATGTTTTAATTTACACATAATAAATATACATCAGCCCAATGAATATGTTGAGGTGTATGAGCTTTATTATGTTTCCTGTAAGACTCTCTTAGTATAACAATAAGTGATTATAATTCCTCTTTGTCTTTAAAAAGGCTTTCTATCATGGCCAAAATGTTCTTAACACCTAATATTCAGTAAGAACTATAAATCTTAGTTTACATAGCACTCTTTTAATTATGGAAATAAGTTTATAAGAGTTAATATCATAGTATATAAAAACCTTGAAACTAATTTTCAGACATGTAGACATGTCTGAGTTCACATTAGATTTTATATTTAGTTCTGATCAATTATATTGGTAACTTTACATTCTGAATTTTTTTAAGTGTCAATGGAAAACTAAAATCATGTATCAGGCTAGAGAATCTAGTACAATTCATGTCTAGGCACTCATCACCAGGTTTCAACAGCCTTTAAGTGATGTCTGGTTTTGTTTCATTTATATCCCCAATTTATTCTCTACCACAGCTATACCTGAAGACTTTGAAGCTAATAGCAGATTTCATATTTCTTAATCTATTTGTGTTTCATAAGTTTTAATAGCTTGAATTATATCAAATAAAGCTTATTTATTATAATCTGTTAATAAGTCTACATTCCTTTACATAATCTAGCAATTTAATTTTTATCTCTCCTTTTTGTCTTTGTATTTATTTGTTGAAGATACTGAGTCTTGATCTCTAAAGAATTTCTCACAATCTGGATTTTGCTGATTGCACTTCTGTTTCCTAACATATTTTATGCTTTTTAAAAATAAATTGTTGGTAATACTGCAGTGCACTATCTAATTTAAATATTTTTGCAAGAATACTTCAGAGGTGAAATCGTATATTTTTATGATGAGGAAAATCACATCCATTGTCTCTTTTATTTTGGCAATTTAATTATGAGATTAATTGATTTATTAGCAGTTTGAAATTGGTGATATTAAAATCTTGTTATTTTTAGTTGGAGTTCCTATAGTAAAAAAATCCCTCATTATATACTGTTTATCTTGTGAAAAATGAAAGGTTAAGTACTTAATATTTGTCTGTAGTGATTAGTTTTCATAATGAATTGATAGCCTAAAATCTTCCAAAATTGATCAAAGTGTTTTTATTTCATAATATAATTATATATTTATTGATTTTAATGTATTTGATGTGCTTCAGTATTTGTTGGCTCTGTTCTAACTGATGCTTAATTTATTTCATCATTGATCATTAGGAATCACTTCAAGTTGTTGCTTGTGTCCTCTTGACAAAATACGAGTAGTGATAGGGTTATCTCATTATAAAATTAGAAGGTGTATCAGGCTCATCTTGTAAACACGTTGCTCCAACATATCTCTTAATAGTATTGGTTGCATTGAGGAGGAAATGGCAATGAGAGACCCAAATCTGGATGCTAGCATTGCTTGTTTCTATTGAATGTATTTATTGTTTAAAATTGTAAAGACCAGAACTAGGAAATATAGTCTTTATATTTCCAATTAACTTTAGGACTTAAGAGCTTTTATTCACATTTTCTTTGCTCCAAACAACCATTAATTTCTTTATCCCATTAACGAAATCTAGAAAAACCCAAATTTGACTGCTGCTGTTAGACTGAAGACAGAACTTGTGATCTTATTTTTGATTTTCTAATTTGGGTTTTCTGGTTTTGGTTTTCTAATTTTTTCAGTGTTTTGAAAACACCAAAAGTTTATTGTCTTTCTTGCCTTTGCTTCTACAACTTAGAATTGACCTTGTCATCATATTTTTGATTTTCTAATTTGTATTTTTTGGTTTTGGTTTTCTAATTTTTTCAGCGTTCTGAAAACAACAAAAATGTATTGTCTATCTTGCTTTTCCTTCTACAACTTAGTGAAATCATATGCATATTTTGCCAGCTGTGATTTGCCCAGTAGTGCTGATGGTGAGGATACTGAAAATGTATTTTCATCTAGTTTTGCTATAGATACTGTCTTTTAGATTTCTGTTTTTCTAGAATAGTTGCTCGTATGTTTTTTTAGGGAGGGAATTTGGAAGTATAAAACCTATGTCTGCCATTTTCTTCATCCCTAAACATTTTTTTTTAAATGTTGCCCACGCTGGTCTTGAACTCCTGGCCTCAGCAACCCCTCATCAAGCCTCCCACATAGCTGAGATTATAAGCATGAGTCAGCACAATTGGTTCACTCTTAGATATTCTTAAGGACCATCTAGAAAAATGAAATTATGAGGGCTTAAACTAGATCATGTCTTCTATTTTTCTTACAATTTCACCATCAATAGGAATTAAGTGATGAATAGACATGCGAAAATGATTAAAATATTTCTGCATACTGCAACCAATATCAATTTGCTGAGATTAAAAATAGAGATTTCAAGTTCCTATTACTATAAAGTAATCATATTTTACTCTGCCTCTACACATAAATGTAGCTAAAGATCCTAAAAGAATGAGTGGAGCTGCTATCTGAAAAGTCTTAATACTAAATTGGAGTGGTAGATTAGGGCAGAAAACAGGTACTTAAACTATAAATAACCACATGCATTTCATAGGATTTTTCTCACTCTGTTATCTTCTGGTGTAGACACAATGGCAGTGCAGATCCCAAAACTGCACATTGAGCACTGACAGAAGCACTTCAAAATAAATACTTTCTGGTTTTAAGTGTGGGATGAAGAGTCACTTTGGGACATAGAGGGTGGAAAGAAACCCTTTATTTTTAATCTCTATGTTATGTACATGAACCTCATTTTTTCTTATTTTATCATAAATGTATATTTAACATTTTCAAAGCTTTTTCAGAGCTTATGCTGAAAATGATATTTTATCATATGATTTTTATCCTAGAGCTATTGTGTTCTAAGAGTTTAATAGATTTCTCCAAATTCGAATCATCATACATCCTTAAAATAAATTACAATGGATCATAGTGTATTTTCTTAACGTGGTGTTGGATTTAGTTTACTAATATTTTATTATTTTTGCATTGATATTTAGTGTTATTCTGTAGTTTTAATGTTACTCCGTTTATCAGGATTAGTTATTGATGTTATATTTGCTTAAGAAAAATAAGTACAGAGTGTCTCTTCTTTGTTAATGTTCTCCAACAACTTATGATACAGTGAAACTAACTGGAAATTGAACATATGGTAGAAATTTTCTTAAAAACTTTTTACTGCTGGTGGAATTTTTTTGGTTGGGGGAATTTGTAGCTTTTTAATACCTCTGTATGTTTCTATGTAAAGTTGTTTGTTTAGTCTTTAACAATCTCAAATTATGTTACTTTCTTTTCTGATAATACTTCTGTTTTGGTGGTGATAGGGGGTAGGAAATCCATACCGGTAAATGGCATGCCCATTCTTTTTATTATGCTCAAACTAACAAATCTCTGAGGTGTGAATAAATAACATTTTGATTCTTATGGCAACTGAAAAATTGATGTCCACCCTCATCATGGTTTAGTGAATGAGCATTTCTTTTTCGATTCACTCTTGTTTCTCTTCTGAGTCAGACTGGAGTATGTGATGGGAGAGGTAAATAGCTGTGATGGTATATGGTCATTAAAAAAAAATACTTGCTGGTTAATGTTTTGTAAGATTACTTTTTCTCATCTCATTTTAAGAGATTTTCTCATCTCTCTCTTCTTACAATATATCTTCTAATTCCAACGTGGTCCAGGAGCCTCTTTCCCTGTCAGGGAGCATCAGGCACATGAGTCCTTTCCTTACTTGTCCATTGCACCTCTGGGTAGATTTGTCCTCCAAGGAACTACTCATCTGTTCTCCAGCATGACTTCTGACATCTGCAGGTAATTTTTTTTTTTTTTTTTTTTTGAGGAGGAGTGTTGTTCTGTCACCCAGACTGGAGTGCACTGGCATGATCTCAACTCACTGTAACCGCTGGCTACCAGGTTCAGGCGATTCTCTTGCCTTAGCCTCCTGAGTACCTGAGACTACGGGTGTGCACCACCACACTGGCTAGTTCTTTGTATTTTTAGTAGAGACAGGGTTTCGCCATATTAGCCAGAATAGTCTCGATCTCCTAACTCCTGATCCACCTGACTCTGCCTCCCAAAGTGCTGGGATTACAGGCATGAGCCCCCGTGCCTGGCCCTGCAGATAAAGTAACTGCCTATTTCTGTATAGTAAGGTAACCCCAGACTTAGAAGAAACAAAACATTATTTCACAGTTCTATGAGTAGCGAATCTGGGAGCAACTTACCTCTGTGGTTATCTCTCTGTGTTTTCTCATAATGTTGAAGTCAAGCTATCAGCTGGGGTGGTAGTCAACTAAAGACAAATGTGGCTAAAGGATTCACTTTTATGCCCATTCATGTGGTCGTTTGCTTCAGTTCTCATATGCTGTTAGACTGATGGCCAAAGTTTCTCTCTATGCCATGTGGGGCACTCTATGAGGATGCTCACAGCATAGCATCTTACCCTAATGTGAGTAACGGGGAAGAGAGAGGGAGGAAGAGATCCCAAGATGGAAGCCAAAGTCTTTTTATTACCTAGTATCGAGATACCTCAAAACTTCTGCCACATATTTAAAAAAAATTAACCAGTTTTGTCCATTCCACACTCCAGTGGCTCATGTATAATGAATGCATACCAGGAGCTAGGACAATTTGGGGCAATCTTAGTGGCTGGCTACCTTTTCACAAAGGTTGAGGATGTGAGCCTTGAATCACTACCTCTTGGCACTCTTCTTGGTAATCTTTAGTTTTTTTAATTGATCATCATGTTATTTCTGTTTTTCTTGTTGGTATACTTTATCATTGATTTTCTATTTTTAACCCTTTTCCTGTTTGCCCTGAGAATACTTGCCAGTGGCACTTGCTAACTACAGCATTTACCCAGAGATAATTTTGCTGCAAAGTATCTCACTTTTATTATTATTTTCACATTGCTCTAGTATATTGACTTTGGAAACAAAAGACATCAATTTATAGCATTCTGTTTTTAGTAGTGGTATTTCCATTTACAACATATAGTAATTCTTAATTGCTGAAATTGTCAAATCCTAGAATGTATTATCCATTCTGTTAACATCATTCTCAGTTGCTGGCCACAGTTTCATGAATCTGATTTTTCCAAAATAGATGATTCTGATGATTTTGATGTTAGTTCTATTTAGAAATAATGCTAAGAAAAGTTTTTATATTTTCACATTCAAAATCGGTCAGATTTGCTTCAGCCTCAAAGAGCGTGTTTATGTAAAATTAAATGAGCACTGGCAGGGAGCTGTACTTTTTTTTTCTAAGTGAGAAAAGGGTTAAAAATCTATTTCATTAGCCAGTATGGAAGCAAAGTATTTCTCTAGTTTTAGTTTGCCAAAATTATTTAGACTCTCTCTCACAAATCATTGTTATTATTTAAAACTATTCCTAATTGTAGTAACATGAATGTCCTTGGCAACGTAGTGAGATCTGCAGGACTAGATGTTTTTTTTATCAGAATGGAAGTATTAGACAGGTACTTTATGAAAAGATTTGATGAGTTAGGTTACAAAAATCACTGTCAGTACTCATTTCTCCAGCTTTAACTTTCTCTGATTTCAGTATTAAAAGTCTTTGATATTATCCACTTTGGAACCCTTGTGAGTCAAGAAAGTTATTGGTGACCCACTTTAATATTTAAGTGTCAAACATCTGGCAACTGCTTCATAGATTTGTCTGTCAAGACCATTTCCTAGCTGATCTGAGACAGCTGGCTGATTGAATGTCTGTCCTATATATTATTAACTTCAGGCTTTTGGAACCACTTCCAATGACAAACCATGTCCTGTCATTTTCAACCTTCTTTTTGCCATTATAGTTGACATCTTCTGAATATCTACATGATTTCTTTCAACCTAGAAATATTTTCCATCTGAGACAAGAATCTGGACATAAAGTTGCTGAAGTGACTATCACAGATCAACTAAATGCAATTTATATGGTGTCCCAGATTTTAAATGGTAATGGAACAGCATTATATTCGGTACATACAATGTAAACAAAGACAATTTTTTCATGTTCAAGTATTTTCAGATATTTTTCACATTTAAAACATTTTCAAAATATGATATACTTCAATTGGGCAGAGATTATATTAATTACACAAATAATGGAAAATCAGGATAAGAAAGGTCAGTGGTTTCTCAAAATGATATTGCATGATACAGCCTTTGTGTTGCAGAATCTAAGTAGACCCCAACATTTCTGAGTTGTTGCTCAGGAAAGGCTTTATAATCTTATTTTCCCTCTCTTATTACAGTAATTATTCTGTGCTTTGAATGTTTGTTTTGCTTCCAAAATTCCTATTGAAAGTTAATAACCAATGCAACAATACTAACAGGTGAGGCCTTAGGAGGTGATGAGGACAGGAGGTCACTAAGCTCAAGAAAAAGATTAGTGCCTAACATAGGACTTGAGTTGCCAAATTAATCTTTCTCTCCTGTCTTCCATGTGAGGACTTGGCATTCATCTGCTCCAGAAAATGCAACAAGGTGCATCTTGGAAGCAGAGTGCAGCACCCATCAGACAGGACATCTGCTGTTGCCTTGATCTTGGACTTCCCAGCCTTCAGAACTATAAAGAATGCATTTCTTTTCTTATAAATTACCTAGTCTGTGGTATTTCATTGTAGTAGCACAGATGGACTAGGACAATACATAAATAACTCAAGCCAATTTCCCACTTATGTTTGTTAAAATAGTGATGTACTGATAACAGAAATAATCAACAACAGCCCATTTAACACCTCCCTCATTCCTAATACACAGTTTCTAACCTATACTGAAATTGAGAAGTCTTATACTTTGCAAATGTGAACAAAACTGAATTTTGGCAACAAATTTTATCACTTGAGATAGAGAAAAAACTGTTGACTCCCTTTATCAGTAAGTTGAAAGAAAATTATGTGGTGAAGAGAAAAGGAAATGGTAATACTTTGGATTCATGAGCTAGAAGAAGAATCATCAAACTTTTGAAAAGTTATCAGCCTCATAGCTTGAAGGTGAATGAATGAGTTTTCACAGAAGTCAATTAATGGGCTGGATTTTATAGCCAGTACATAATGGAGACAAAACAGAGCAGGCAGGGATTTATAGAAATTTTGAATCCTTCTTCCAGAACGCTAAACATTCATAAAATTATGATTTAGATTAAGTTTAATCTGATACCTAAATGTCCAAGTGCACAGTATGTTTGATATACAGTGTTAAGGCAATATCTTGATATACAAATTCTGTTTTTAAACCAATAGATCATACTTAAGCATATTTAAATATGATCAGTAAAAAAATTTTACAACAATATAATTTATAATGTTTGAACTAGACATGAAAGTAGAATGCAACATTTATATCTGCATGAATAACTATCATTTATCTAAAATTTGTTAAACATCTGTGAATGAGAGCATGACATCAGAGTCACACTGCTTTGGATTTGAAATCTGGATCCCCTACGTGTCAGGTAAAGACCTTGGAAAAGTTATTTAACCTGTCTGTTTATCAGTGTCTTTATAAGACACTGATAAAAATAACAAAGAGATTTGGTACTTGAACTAGACACTTGACTAAACAGGCTCAATAGAAATCTACAGAACTTGCCACACAAAAACAGAATGTGTGTTCTTGTCATCTACTTATGGCACATAATCTAAAATCAACCATACATTCAGTGATAAAATGATCCTCAGCAAATTTAGAAACTAAAATTATACCAACCACACTCTTTGACCTTAGAACAATAAAAACAGAAATCAACACAAAAGCTCAAAACCATGCAATTACATGGAAATTAAACCAGTTTCTGAATGACTTTGATACACAATAAAATTAAGATGGAAATCAAATTCTTTAAAACTAATGAGAACAAAGATACAAGATAGTTCTCTGGGACCCAGCTAAAGCAGTGTTAAGAGGTTTTTATCATAAAGATTTCAAATTATCTAAACATCCTACCCAGAAAAATTAGAGAAGAAAGTTCAAACCAACTACAAAGCTAGGAGAAGAAAAGAAATAACCAAAATTAGAGCCGAAATGAAGGAATTTGAGATAAAACAAACCATATCAAAGATCAAGGAATCCAGGAATTTGCTTTTTGAAATAATAAATGAGATTGATTTACTGCTAAATAGACCAACAAAAAGATCCAAATAAACACAATTATAAATAAAAAAGGGGATATTACCACTGACCCTACAGAAATACAAAATCTCTCAGAGAATACTACAAAAATTTCTATGTACATACACTGTAAAACTTAGAGATAATAAATACTTCTTGAGAACATACAACCTCCCAAGACTGAAGGAAGAATAAATTGAATACTTGAACAATAATGTGTTCCATAATTGAGTCAGTTATAAAAATCCAACCAGAAAAAAATAAGACGGGTACACAGCTGAATTCTACCAGATGTATAAATTTGTAACCACACCTACTGAAATTACTCCAAAAACAGAGTGAAAAAGAGGTACTCCTCTGTAAATGATTCTCAGAGGTGAGCATCATATTGATACCAAAATCTGGTAGAAGCACACACACACAAAGTAAACTTTAGGCCAATATCCTTGATGAACGTATGTGCAAAAATCCTCAATAAAACGGTAACAAACTGAATCCAACATCACAACAAAAAGTTAATCCAATGCAATCAAGGAGATTTTAGCCATAAGATCCACTCTGTGGATTGTCTGTTTACTCTGCTAATTATTTCTTTTGCTGGGCATAAGCATTTTGGTTTAATTAGGTCCCATTCATGTTTTTGGGGTCTTCATAGTGAATTCTTTGCCTAAGTCAATGTTTAGAAGAGTTTTTATGATACTGTCTTCTAGAATGTTTACCGTTTCAGGTTTTAAATTTAAGTCATTGATTAACCTTGTGTTGATTTTTATATAAAGTGAGAGATTTGGGGATCCAGTTTTATTCTTCTACCTGTGGTTTGCCAGTTTACCCCGCACTATTTGTTGAATAGATTATCCTTTTCCCAATTTATGTTTTCGTATGCTTTGTCAAGAATCAGTTGACTGTAAGTATTTGGCTTTATTTCTGGGTTGTCTATTCTGTTTCCTAGGTGTAGATGCCTGTTTTTATACAAGTTTCATACTACGTTGGCTACAATACCTTTGTAGTATAAAGTCAGGTAATGTGATGCTGCCAGATTTGTTTTTTGTATTGGTTGTTGTTGCTGTTTTGTTATTAATTTGCTTAGTATTGTTTTGGCTATCGGGCTCTCTTTTTGGTTACATGTGAATTTTAGGATTGTTTCTGCTGTTTCTGTGAAGTATGATGTACTATGAAGTATGATGGTATTCTGATGATCCTTGGCAGTCGACCAAAGCAAGCAATAAATGGCACTGGGGTAACTGGCTGGCCATGCACAGAAGATTGAAACTGAACTCTATATAACACACAAAAATAAACAGAAGATGGATTAAAGACTTAAGTATAATACCTAAAATTATAAAAACCCTGGAAGCTAACCTAGGAAATACCATTCTGGACCTAGGCTTCCCTGACAAAGATTTCATGAAAAAATGCCAAAAGCAATTGCAACAAAATAGTACCTAATTAAAGAGCTTCATCACAGCAAACGGAACTATAGGCAGAGTAAACAGACAATGTAGAGAATGAAAGAAAATATTTGCAAACTATCAATCTGACAACGTTTAATATCTATCATTTACAAGGAACTTAAATTTACAAGGAAAAAACAAACAGCCCCATTAAAAAGTGGGCAGAAAAACATGAAGAGATACTTTTCGAAAGAGGACATATATAAGTCCAATTAGCATATATAAAAGGCCCAACATCACTAATTATTAGAAAAATGTACATCAAAACCAGTTGAAATACCATCTCACACTAGTGAAAATGACTTCCATGAAAAAGTAAAAAAAATAGATGCCTGGTTATGTTGTGGAGAAAAGGGATCAGTTGTAGACTGCTGGGAATAATGTAAATTAGTTCACACATTGTGGAAAGAGTGTAGCAATTTTTCAAAGAACTCAAAATATAACGATTACTCAACCCAGCAGTCTTACTGTGTATATACTCAAGAGAATATAAATTGTTCTGCTATAAAGACACATGTACCCTTATATTCACTGCAGCACTGTTCACAATGGCAAAGACATGCAGTCAATCTAAATTCCCATCAATGAATTGAAGAAATTGTAGTACATATACACCATGAAATACTATACAGCCATAAAAAGGAAGGATATCATGTCCTTTGCAGCAACAGGGTTGGAGCTGGAGGACATTACCCTAAGCAAACTAATATAGTAACAGAAACCAAATACCACTTTTCTTATTTATAAGTAGAAACTAAATATTGAGTACATATAGACACAAGAGAACAACAGACACTGAAGCCTTCTGGAGGGTGAAGAGTGAGAGGAGAGAGATTTTAAAAAATGGCATATTGGTAGATAAAATATTCTGTACACTAAACCCCCATGACAATTTATCCTCATCTATATAACAAACATGCACATGTACCCTTGAACCTAAAATAAAAGTTTTAAAAATATTTATAATTTTCTTAGAATGAATTATACTGAGATTTCACATTGTAATTGCCCAGGGTCATTGGGATTTTTATTGTATTTCAGCTAATATTTTTGTAGTATTTCTTAGCTTACAAATAATTTTACAAACTATTGGTCTAACAAATAGCTAAGGCAATTTCATAATATATGGAAATATAAATATATGAAATCTTGATTTATTAGCTAAACAGTATTTTTTCTTTGACCAGATTTCTTTAACCTAATGATATTATTACTATAGTGTACAAAATAAAATAATTGTGTTGACCAAATTTTAAAAGGTGATATATAACATGAAGGTACTTATGTACTTTTTAATGTTGTATGCATATTTTCAGACTCAAAATTATTTAAATAACCATTTTCAATAGTAATCAAATGTTTTTTCTCTACATTGCAAGTAACAAAAAGAAGGGATCTAAGGAGCTAAAATATTTTAATTAACCTCTACTTGGTATTTCTCATTTAGGTCTTTAATATTAAAAACTTTGTTTACCCAAATTCTAATTTGTCTGCACTATTTCCATCACCTAAATCATATTGAGTGATCTTTCTGTGACATACTACAATGTCATAATTGCCCTATTTGAAATTATATGCATAAACTCCATTCATGCATCAGTTACATAAGCATGTGCTCTGTGAAATGAATTCCAAAGCATATTAATAGGAACTAATGAAAATCAGTTCTCTGGTTTAAGTCATGTGTGATAATGGCTTCCCAGTTCTTCTCTGTCTTGGTCTGATATACCTTCCCCACCCACCACCATTAATATGCACACATTGTTGAACACATAATTCAGATTAACCATTTATATCTCTCCTTAAGATTTCATGATTTGGAACTTGAAACGTACCTGCTAGGAAAAAGTGATAGTGTTATTGGAATAGCCACAAGCCAAAGGCCAATGTAAAGAGAAGATCTATCCATCTATTCCACATATCCATAGGATAAAGGAGAGATGAAGAGGGATTTTCATAGTGCCAATCCCAGTTAGTTCTAGGGACATTCTGATTTCTGCAACTCTTTAATTTTGTGGCTGTGTTTTTTTCTTTCAAAATATATGAAGCAAAAAAATTCACTTTAGTTTGGCCTGTTTGGCCCGTAATTTGTTAACTTACAACCTCCCCACATTCATACCAGTTCTATAATCATATATGCTTGGAAAAGAAAATTAAAGGACTTTATAATCATCAGTAATCACAAAAAGTAAGAATGTGGAGTGGTTCACAACTGTATATAATCACAAAATATTCTCTATGTCTATTACCAGCAAAAACCACTTTGATAACAAATTTAACCATAGAGGTATTTTAAAATTGCAAAAAATCTTTTTTGTATCTGATGTCATGTAATTTTTGTGTTGTATTTTCATTGCATGAGCTTCTCTTCAGATGTGAGCATTTTAGGTAACAAAGAACAAATTTGCCTTCACAAACCTATTCGATTTCACATGCTTTCTCTCTATTTAATAAATGATTCATTCAATTTATATATTTTAATAGTCTTTGATAGGCAAATTTCCACTTACGTTTTGATACATAATTCAGCTTTTACTAACTTTATGCAGCTTAAATAATGCCTATCATTTTTACTTTACATTTCTACAATCTGTGTCAGACTTTGAATTATAATTATGCCTTGGCTTATCTTTTTCTTGTGCTAAGACATGAGCGTCTCAATTTCAGGGGCAGCATTTTATTCTGTGTTTTTGCTACTATATATAATTATATGATAGTAATAACATGTTGACTTGAATTAAAATTAATATCTTTCAATAATAATAGATTAGTAGATGTATGTTAGTCTATAAATCTCTCAGTGGAGCTCTCAACCACTTCATAAGTGTTTTTCTTTCTCTGTTTCTGAGACGTTGATCACTACTTGCAGAGGTCTCTCCTGCAAACCTTGACTCAGTGATGGATGAATGAAATACATTCTCACACACTAGAGCACAGTGAATTCGAGTGGGCTAGGGAGGTTGATTAGCTGCAGCTGATGACCTCCCTAGCCCACTCGAATTCACTGTACTGTAGCATGTGAGTGTATTTTGCTTGTCTGTAGCTGAGTCAAGGTCTGCAGGACAGACCTCTGCAAATTTTTGTGATCAGCATCTCAGGTGGTGATCCTCACCACGGCTGGTGCCCGGACAGAGACAATGACATGATCGAAGTCTCAGGTGGTGACCCTGATGCCAGCTGTGGCAAGTATCACATCGGGGTCACTACTTGAGACTTGAAATGTTGATCACTACCTGCAGAGGTCTGTCCTGCCAACCTTGACTCAGCAATGGATGAATGAATACACTCTGACACTTAGTACAGTGATTTGAGTAGGCTAGGGATGGTCATCAACTGCTTTCAGAGGGAGAGTGCAGCTAACTGCCTACCACTTGCTGTTCTTCCTCATATTTATTCAGTATAGATTTAATAACAGAGGTTCTAAGTCAACACACTTGTAGATAATTAACATGGTCAAAAGAGTGGTTTTATGAATAGAAGCTTTTGGTTCTGGGGCCTAGAATTCACACTATTAATGGGTAATTCTTTTTGACTTCCTCCTTGAGAGGGCTATCTAGCACAATCTTTACATGAGTAAACTGTTAGAGAAGGGACAAAGGAATGTGGGGTAAACAGACTTAACTGGGGAAGCTTTTATTATTTCTAAACTTTACCTTATGACTTAAAGCTCTAACATAAGAACTGGCTGCCTGCAGCCTGTCTCATTGAAACCTTTCAGCCTTCCAAAAAGTTTGAGACTATTAAAACTTTCCCTAATATTTCCATAATATTTTCCAGCCACTCCAAGTGAATCCCAACATAATTCCTTTGTGAACATAACTTTGCACAGACTAGAAGGGCAGAAATTGAAGTAACAGGTTGAACAGCAAAATGTGAATGGTGATGAGTAATTCTTTTTTCCACTGGGCTAAAGTCTTAGGCTCCCACCTGCACTTCATTGGCTCTTTCAGATCAGGAGTCCACATTAGTCATGATTTTCCCATTTGACTCTTACGTCATCCATTTTATCACCCTTTATTATAGTCCTATGAAGACCCAAGTCACTCCAGATAGTCATAATAATTTTCACTATTGACTTACTGTATTCTCTTTAATATCTGTACTACTCTTATGATAATTCTGGGTGATTTCAATGTCCACATAGATGATTCTTTCTATAATCTGGCTCTCAGCTTTAATTTCTACTTTTCCAATTACCTTCTTTTCTACCACTTCCTCTGCTATTACATTTGTGGATATAAATTTATTTATAATTCCAACAATCCAATCTCACTCAAACCTAACATGTTCATTGTGCTACCCTAATGTCATAACTATTCTTTTTATCAAAATAAATTTTCATGTTCATTACAGTTGGTCTCTAAATTATGATAGCTCCATTTATGATTATTTTTACTTTATGATAATATAAAAATGGTACAAATTCAGTAGAAACTTCAAATTTTGATTTCTTTTTCCAGGGTCAAAGATAAGTGGTACAATACTCACTTCTGATGCTGGCAGTGGCACTGAGCCACAGCTCCCACTCAGCCACATGGTTCTTGAGGGTAAATGACTGATAGTCTATAGTGTATCATGCATGTTTTAATTTTATTGTCACTTACCACTAAAATTTAGCAGTTGATCTACCCCTCTTTCTCATGATTATATTTTTTTCTAATTAATTAAAGTCAGGTAAAAATTGGCATTCATGTGGCTTATGAGAATGAGTAATTCTGAATATTTGATTTTTCAGATACTACACTAAGTGTTTTCTCTGATTCACAAATGCCTCCATTTTATTCTGTTCATTTACATCTTATATCTGTTGTCCAAGCTTAGAAGTTCACATTTTACTTTTATGTGCTTTTTATCTATTTGCACACCCTTCCTTTGTGAATTCGTTCATTCTATGGTGTAAATACTATATAGTAGATACACTCATGACATTCAAAATAGTATCTCTATACTAGAACTCTCCATTGAACTACAGATTTACAAATTCAATTTGCTATTCAGGTTTTGCTCAAGTTTAACAAGCTCAAGTGTAACACAACCTAAACTAAATTCTTAACCTTCCACCTCATACTAAAAATCTTGACATCATCTTTATTCTTTTTATTTCCTTGCAACTCATACCCAGTCTGTCAGCAAATCTGTTGGCTCCATTTCCGTAATATATGCAAACTGCAGGCATCTCCTTTTACCTCAACCACTGCTAACTTAGTACAAACCATTATCATCAATTTTTCTTTGTTAATTTCATAGCCTGTAGTTCTTTCCCTTTCCTTTGTTCTGACCTGTTAACAATTCTGAAGTCATATGAACCATATAATTCCACTGATTAAAACCTTCCAATGGCTGTACATCTCTCAGAGTGAAAAATCAGAGTCCCTGTAGGATGTGGTCTCCCATTACATTAGGATTTCCCTTCATATTCTTGCAATCACTCATGAATCATTTATTCAGACCCAGGTGCCATGGTCTTTTAACTTTTCCTACAAGGAAGGCAGCTTTATTCCTTCATCGAAGCCTTTAAAAGTTTCATACACTTAGCCCAGAATGCCTTTTATTTGAAAACTACAAGTTTGCTCTACAATTTCATTTCAGTCTTTGTTCAAATATCTTCTCACGGAAGACTGCTCTAACTAAACTTACTTACACATTGTAATATTTGTTAGGAACCTCTGGCATTTTCTCCCAAGCACTTACAGCCATTTAACATACTATATGTTTAAATTTAATGAAAGAGGGTTGTGGTGAGCCTAGCCTGTGAGCATCACAACCCTGCATGCTCCCTCCTATTTTTATAAAATAATATTATTATAGAGTAGTAATATGTAATGAAAAAATTTTTCTTATGATTACAAAATAGAAAAAAATACCTATCAATAAATGT
Organism: Cheracebus regulus; assembly: GCA_963574635.1. Classification (NCBI taxonomy): domain Eukaryota; kingdom Metazoa; phylum Chordata; class Mammalia; order Primates; family Pitheciidae; genus Cheracebus; species Cheracebus regulus. The sequence goes on from CAUYQU010036236.1 coordinate 31,883, forward strand.
ACAAAGAAAAACATGAATGCAAGAGAATACTCTAATGCAAAGTGTCCTCTTGATGGCTGTCTCATTTGATTCTCAAAAGGAAAGCTAGTGATTATTTACTAGTACAATTTTTAAAATGGGAAAACACAGTAAATGAGAATGCTCCAAAATAATTACATCTAATAATTTGAAATCAGAATGAAAACCAAGGTTTTCAGACTCCACATGTCCTTTCCATCATATCATATTATTTCCAAGAAATGGAAGACAGATCAAATGTGTGAGAGCAACAGGTTACAGAGAAATTGTAATGAACATTGCTGAAAAGTACTATTTAACTGCAAAAACAATGCTTTTAAAAGGACTCCTTATTTTTCTAAAATACTTTCATCATAGCAAATGGTGATCTAATGGTAATGTTTATGCAGTAATTCAAATAACTGATAATTACATATTTTTACTACTGTTAAAACTATCACCACTCTGAAATTTGCAATAAAAAAATGTAAAATATCTCTTATAGAGTCTCTGAGTTTATAATCTGTAGCATCTATCATGAAACTACATTAATTACTACACATTTATACAATACATTGGGAAAAAATAGATTTTAAAATTACTAAAAATAAGGCAGTATGAAAATAACATCTGACTGGACCATTATAAACTAGAATCTTTGTGAAAATATTTTTATCTCCACTAATTTACTGATGCACAGAATATTGACTTTAAGAATTCATTTTAAGTATATCAAAACCATAATATTGACTTACAAAGAAAAATCTCCACATTTGGGGACTTTGCAATGTTAGTGATTTAGACATTAAAGTAAAAAAAAAATGTACTCACGTTGTTGAAATACTTTTATATATCAACACAAAAGTGTGGACGTGTATATGAAAGAACAACATAGTTTTATATGTAACATTACATATATTGTGCATATATATTTTATATATACACTTTTATATAGAAATGTAAGAATGCATCATACTCCATAAATTATGTTTAAAATATATTTAACTATAGAATTCATCAGAACTCAATTATAATAAGCTTTTCAAACTGTTCTTTTGACTACACGACAGTGTATATTTGTTTGCTTAAATCTTTATATTTACTTGCATATCCAATATTTTCTATTTTTATATATTAATGTTATAAAATATTCTAAAAGTGATATTACCTGAAATCAAATAATTTTGTCCAAAATTAAATAATTATATACTGTTATGTTCACCAGTCAAACCACTAAGAGCACATCTGTAGTAAAATAAAGTTAAATTTATTAAACTTCCAGATGCAAGGAAGACAATAAAATAGGAGCCCTGGGAGTATCACTAAGAAAATTGTACTACGGGCTTCTTAGAAGATTCAGACTTGTTTTAGTTGATTTAGGGAAGGTTCAACAAAGTCAGGGTTTGCTTTGAAGTGTGTACTTTTGTGAAATGGAAGTGAATCCATTATCTAAATAGGGGCTGAGAATAGTGGAGTGACTCTCATGCTGTCCTTGGCAGACTTGTGTCAATGGCAAGTGGTATATTTGTTCATTTTTATGGTCTGGTAGATTTCTTTTTTTAATCTGTGCTCATGTGATTAGAGAAGTGTGATATTTTTGGTATCATTCTATCACAGTCACAGAGTAACTTTATCGGATATTAGAGTTCTGTGAAATTGTTTACGTACAGCACAATAACAGCAGACCTGTCTGGTAGCAACAAGCCAGGTAGGAATTTTTTTTTTTAAATCAATACTGATAAAAACTTTTAACTACATATCATTTTCAAATATTAATAATTTTTCTTGTAATGAACACATGTATAAACTTCTGTAATGTTATTTTTCTAAGCTCTTTTTTATAATTTTGACAATTCTACCATTAAAAATTACCATTTATCTAGTCTTTTTATTTTAATTTTAAAAATAGTCTATGTAATTAAACTTTCTTTCAGTGTTTTGGGCAAGTTTATTATTTTATACCATTTTTGCCTTATAATTTAATCATTTCCCGTGCATTTTATCTTTTTCAATGTTGCTTAATTTCTATACCTTCAAACACATACTGGGTAATTTATCCAAAGACTAATTAGGACATAAAATGCACTTGAAACTACACCTTTGTTCAAATAATTTTTCATTTATAATATCAGTTGTCTTGAGACTCGGCACATTAGCTGGAACAGATAATAAATAATAAGTTTAAACTGGGAGATCTGGCAGAATTTTATTTTCTACCAAAAGGTTCTGGCATGATTTGGCTCTGTGTCCCCACCCAAATCTCACCTCAAATTGTAATCCCCGTAATTCCCATGTGTCCCCCACTTGTCAAGGACAGAATGAAGTGGAGGTAATTAGAGCATAGGGGAAGTTTTCCCCAGGCTGCTTTCTTGATAATGAGTGAGTCTCACAAGATCTAATGGTTTTATAAGTGTCCACCATTTCCACTGCTTGCACTCAAACCATCCTGCAACCTGTGAAGAAGCTGCCTACTTCTCATTTGCCTTCTGCCATCGTTACAAGTTTCCTGAGGCCTCCCAAGCCATGTGGAGCTGTGAGTCAGTAAACCTCTCTGTTTTTGTTGTTGTTGTTGTTTGTTTTATTTTTTTAATAAATTACCCAGTCTTAAGTATTTCTTCATAGCAGCATGAGAATGGACTAATACAGTAAGTTGGTACCAGGAGTGGGAGTCTGCTGTAAAGATACTTGCAAATGGAAAGCAACTTTGAAACTGGACAGCAGGCAGAGGATAAAATAGTTTGGATGGCTCAGAAGCAGAAAGATATGGGAGAGTTTGGAACTTCCTAGAAATTTGTTGAATGGTTTTGACGAAAATGCTTATAGTGATACAGACAATGAGGTCCTGGATAAGGTAGTCTCAGATAGATATGAAGAACTTGTTGGGAACTGGAGTAAAGGTGACTCTTGCTATACTTTAGCAAAGAGACTGGCAGCATTTTGTACCTGCCTTGGAGATCTGTGGAACTTTGAACCCCAGAGAGATGATTTAGGGTATATGGAAGAAGAAATTTCTAAGGAGCAAAGCATTGAAGAGGAAGCAGAGAATTAAGGTTTGGAAAATTTGCAGGCTGGTGATATGATAGAAAAGAAAAACCCATTTTGGGGTGAGAAATTTGAGCCCACTGCAGAAACTTGCATAAGTAACGAGCTGACTGTTAATCTCCAAGACAATAAGGAAAATGTCTCCAGAGCATGTCAGAGACCTTTACCACAGCCCCTCCCATCACAAGCCCAGAAGACTAGGAGGGAAAAATGGTTTTGTGCACTGGGCCAATTTAGGAATTAGTCTAAACTGTATTTCATTTCCTTTTGCCTATGAACAGCTAAAAGATGTGGATATAAATATTAGCTTTAGCCTCTATTAATATAAGCTTAAACAAGTGGATAAATTCTATGTGGAGTTTTGTAAAAGTAGAAGGCTTCTGGTTCAACTTAGTGTTTATTTTCTTCCATTGCCTTATTTCTGATCCTTAGCTTGCTTTAATATTCACTGTCAGTCCATTTCCTCTATGACTCCCCATTTCTTGGGCTTTGTTCTTGATTGAATCATCTGAAAACATAGAAAACTTTAGAAGGAAAAGTGCTATGTTGTTTCATTTTCTAAAACTTTGTAAACCTGAGGATGTCATTATAATGCAATTAAATCACTGAGACATAATTCTCTCCCTTTTCAAATCTTTGAAGACATTTTTCATTGCATTATTAAATGTTATGAAAAAAATATGAGACTGATATTTTATTTCTTTGAAAGTAGCCTTTTTGGTCCTTCTGGAAGCTAGAATTCTTTAAGCCTGGCCAGGCATGGTTGCTCACACCTGTAATCCTAGCAATCTTGGAGGCCGAGATGGTTGGATCACTTGAGCTCAGGAGTCTTAGACAAGCCTGGACAACATGGCAAAACTCTGTATCTACCAAAATACAAAAAAACAAATTAGCCAAGCATGGCACAGCATGCCTGTAATCCCAGCTATCTTAGAGGCTAAGGTGGGAGGATCACCTGACAGGGAAGTGGAAGTTACAGTGAGCTGTGGTTGTGCCACTTCAGACTGGGTGACACAGTGAAATCCCATCTAAAAAATAATTCTTTAATCTTGAAATTTGAAATTTAATAATTTTCTGGGATATCTGTGTTTGTGTGTGTGTGTGAGTGTGTGTGTATGCTCTTAATATACTGGTTTGGTTTGAACATTTTTCCAATCTCTAGGGCTCCTGAATCAGTTCTTTTTGGGATAAAAAAATGCTCTTTGTACCAGTACAGTGGATTGTTGTTTCTAAGATATTTGTGTTTTCAGAATCTATATTTTATTTATGGATTTTTATAGTATGGCTTCTATGACTTTATCTTTTGTTATTTTCTATTTCTTCATGTAATTGGTTATTAAATATCAAAGCGACTTTGAAACTGGGGTAAAAGGCAGAGTTTAAACTAGTTATCCTGGTGATCATTCAAGAGTTTGCTTTGTTTAATAACACTTAGTCTGAAATACTGTGCTTGTGAGTATTTTCCAAACACAGTTAATTTTGTCTTGTTTTCATTGATCTTCATAGTGAAGACTAGAAGAAGAAAGTTTAGGTAGTTCTTGCCTAATACTCTTTCTTCTTTTCTTCTGTGAAGTAGGAAACAAGATACCTGCTGAGAGTGAAGGTAGGCAAGCATGACTAGAAGATGTGAGGTTAGAGAAGTAGCTGAGCAAAACACAATAACTGGCTAAAATTGAGAAGCGTGTATTTGTGGGTTTTGTCCTCAGGAAACATAAAATACAGCTGGGGAAAATGAGAAATTCTCAAACCATTACAACCCATACAAGGTACAGTGGTTCATGATTGTGAATAAAGACACATTTTAAAACAGAGAGGGGGAGAAAAAAATAAGAGTGGGAGACTAGGAAGTTTTTAAAGAATGTTTTCTGGCTGGGCACGGTGATTCACACCTGTAATTTCAGCACTTTGGGAGGCTGAGGTGGGTGGATCATGAGGTCAGGAGTTCAAGACCAGTCTGGCAAAGATGGTGAAATCCCATCTCTACTAAAAAAACAAAAATTAGCTCAGCATGGTTGTGCATGCCTGTAATCTCAGCTACTCAGGAGGCTGAGGAAGGAGAATAGCTTGAACCTGGAATGTGGAGGTTGCAGTGAGCCGAGATCATGCCACTGCACTCCAGCCTGGGTGACAGAGCAAGACTCCACCTCAAAAAAAAAAAAAAAGTTTTCCGTAAAAAGAAGGAAAAGAAAATGTTGCCGGGAACGGGAGGAGCAGTGAGTAGGAAACCATGAATCAAGCAAAGATAATCTTGTAAGACTGAGAAATTATATCAAGTTTGTAAGCTAATCTGACCAGTTTATTAATGAGAAACTGATTGTTCAAGAGGGTAGCAGTGGATAATTCATAAGAGATTTCTTGAGTAAGTAAGATAGTGTTTAATATGTAACAGGCTTCACCTTGAGAACACATAGAACTTCTCTCTATATATATTGCAAATAAAGTTAACTATATAAACTAATAAAGGTAGTTAATACATGTAATGGTAGATCCTTATAAGAACATTCACCTGATTATCAGTTGAATGAGAAGCCAAGTCAATGATAAACTGAGACTGAATTTGGAAGAGGAGATATTGAGGATTTGAGGAGAAGGCGTGAATCATAAAATGTGGTATAAATTTTAAAAGCATTAGAGTCACTTTTGAGATTTGTGGTTATGGATTTAAAATTAGTTTAGGCCTTATTTCTCCATTCATATTTAGTCATTATGGGTACAGGAAAAGAGTAGGTAGATGATTACATTCAGACAGAAAAGTATGAAATGGCATAATAATAATGATTCATTGGTAAATTAAGTCGTGTTTGGAGTGCCATGAGGATTTAATGACAGCTCTCAATGATTCTTGTCTAGTGGTATTCATACACTTGTATAATCTCCTGTCCTAGACTGTGAAATGAACCCAGTGTCTTATTCCAATGTGTAGAATATAAGCAAAGTGATGAGAAGACCCTTCTGTAATTAGTTAATAGAAGTTGTGACTTCAATTTGCTGGCATTCTCTATATATAGTCTTCTTGAATAGCATGTTTTGTTGAAGCAAACTGCCATGTTGGAGTGCTCTGTGTCACAAAGAGCTGACAGAAGCCTCTAGTAAGCATGTAGTGAGAAACTGAAGGCCTGATTCCAGCAGTATGCATGAAACTTAAATCTGTCAATATTTTTTTGAGTGAATTTGAAGGTGAATCCTTTTCCAGTCAAGCCTTTGGATTATATCACAGCCTTGACTGCCATCTTGATTGCAGGCTTGTAAGAGATCTTAAGCAGAGGACCCACATAGATTATGCCTGGTTTTGTGCTGTAATTAAAAGTGTAGGTGATACATGTGGGATGTTTTAAGACCCTAATTTGGGGAGTAATTTGTTATGTGGCAATAGATAGCTGATGCAAAGACAAATGAGCAGAATGTGACACAATTAAGAGTAGGATCACTGGATCAATGATCCCAAAATGATTGAAAGACTTTTTGAATTGAAGTAACAAATGAATACCACAGGAAAAATCAAGAAACAATAGGATTAGGGTACCACTTGAAACTGGCTTTATGGAGGAACTGCAGTTATTGAAAATGACAATGCCTAAGTGTGACCCTGGCACGTAAAATTGAAGACTCTCTTTCCAAATTATTACCATCCTCTTAAGACTTGTCATTCAGGAAATTCCTTCACGATTGCAGAGCTGATAAGTTACTTTCCAAAAACTAAAATAATTTCCATGGTGTAGATGTTTGTAGTGCTTTCAGTAGGACAAAAAAATTGTTACGTGTAGGTTTCCAGCATATACTTCTGAATGGATGTAAGCTTTTTTGAAGAATTATCATACCATTATTCTTGTCAGCTATCTTTAAACCTCAACAGAAGATATTTATATAATTTCCATAAATAATTTTATATTAAACAGTTAATTATTTTGATATTTATTTGTAAATTGATTATTTTGATATCTATTTGAATCAGTGAAATCCCAGTCTGTTTTTGATTTTAAGAATAATTCAATACAAAGTATCTTTCTTGCCCAGCGTCCTGAAGTGTATACTGATGTGATGATGTGAGTGGAGCTAACTCTGTTTTTGGCACTTACAAAAAAAATTATGGCTAAATATAATATATATAGTATAACAAATATAGAGAAAAGCTTCATAAAAATAAGGAAATTAATTGATAACAAAACAATATAGAATTAGAAATCATGATAAATTTTATTAATTTAATAAAACAAATTCTGTTAGATTTTCTTTGAGATTTGATCAGATCAAATACCTTTTGTTCTTCTAGTGGCAATTTTTCATATTACTCTGCTGCTGGCTTAAAAAAAGGCTAAAAATATTGTTATAGCATTGTGACCCTCAAAATAATGTTATTTTTAACTGAGAATAAACTTCAATATTTATAATAAAATACTGGATAATAAATATCAATGAACAATATCAGTATTATCCTTAACTGTAGTTCTTTTCTTACTCAAGTGGACTTTCCCCATTTCTTTCCACTCACTCACTTTCCTTCTATCATACTTTTCTATTAGTTTATTCATGAGATACATACAGATGTAAATAATTTTCTGTTATTTGCTAAGAATACTTTTCCTGCCTAGTGTAATGGATATGGATTTTTAAGCCCAGAAGTTATTTGCAATTCCTCTAGCACAATGCCATTATCTTGGTTTTGTAAGATCGTCCCTTTCTAGGGTGGCCATGTAATTTATTTCTTAAATTGAATCACTTTAGAGAATGAAAGGGTTACTATGATTACGCTAAGACATCAGGTGAATACTATTGGGCATAATTTTTCACTTTATACTTATCTCACAATCAACCATATGCTTCAGATTCCATGAACCATAAGTTTTAAACCAACCAGTTAGTGCATTACATGCTGTTGTTCATATGGATAAGCACATAAAGCCATGCAGGCCAGTAAGAGCCAATTTTGGATATTTCTTTGATTTTGTAGGTAAACAGAGTCTTTCTTTTCAATCAATGAAGGAGATAGGTGGTTTGAATCTGAAGCTACAGGATCACACTCTATTTCCGGAAAATACTCTATCTGGTCACAGAGCCTGCAAAACTGAGGGAGAGTTAATATATTTATCACTTAGTCATTATTAGAATTTTCTTTCAGGTTGTTCTTTGAATAAGCATTAATTTATAATTTATATTTAAATGTAATTAGATTGAGAATTCTGCAAATTTCAACTGCTGGATTGCTCCTGATTCATATCCTATGGAAGTTATTCAGTATTTTAAGTAATCTTAAAGGCTTGTCAAAAGTAATAATTCTCTAATATAGTATAAAATCTGTGATTTTATATATATATGCTAAATTATCTCTTATAGTATGACATACATAGACTATCTTTGTATTGAGCAAGTGAAGTGTATATTAATTATTATTCATCTTAACATATACTTTTGAATGAATAGATATGCCTACTGAAATGACTTTGAAAAGAATAAAACGTCAAACTACAGAAACTGGCAGCATATGGTATTTAGATTTATTTTTACTTTACACAAAATATCTTTATTACTTTTGTTACATTAACAAGTTGTATAATCATGTAGAAGGCATTATGTGAACACCTCTTTATCAAATTATATAGTCATTGACCAATATTTGATAAAGGTGAAGAGTTTGAATAATAGTAGTTCAATTTTCAGATGTAATAGACTTAAATTTATATATGCCCTTAATGCTACATACTTTTAAACTACTTATTTGTCTTATTTCTGTATTTTGGTGTAGCATGTCTATTATTGTGTCATACAGTTCTTAGCATTATTTAAAAACAATGAAAGCAGAGGTGGCAGGATCGCTTGACCTGGTATGGGGGAGTAATTGGGGTGGGGCTGCATACTCAGCTCCCTTCCTGTTCCGATTCCAAGGTCCTTGGACTCTCTTACCCCAAGAATGGGGAAAGGGGTCCCAGAGGTGCAGTGAGCTCACCGTTTGAATAAATATTGCGGACCCAAAGAGTTGAGCTTTTTGCTTTCAGCAGACTTTTTGAACAAAGAAGCTCACTGGATTTTCCACCTAGCCCATGAGCAGGAAAGTTAGACAAAGAACTTTACATTCCTGGATGTGGGTATGGATGGAGGCATGCTGCTGGGAAGCTCCTGCCTTTGAAACCACGCCCCTTGTAGACCCAGGAAGAGAAGTTTTTTCCTTAACACAATCCTTCAGTCCCCTATCTGAACAGTAAAGTCCAACTGCTCTTGGGACACGGGTGTCGATTGCTCTTTAACTACTTCCTGCTGTATTGGGGTGTAGAAGGGGCACTGCAGTTGAGGTTTCCTCCAGGGGGAGTCTTCCAGGGGTGTAGGTTGATCCAGAGATCCACAATACAGCTTATAAGCCAAAGACATCTGGGGTTCCATTTGCAGGATCGTTTGTGGCCTCATGGCTTTAATTCTAGATGAAACGAATTTGACAAGAAGGTTAAAGATAAGAGGCCCAAAGGCTAGTAATAATAGAATGGTTATAAACAGGCCTAGAAGAGGTTAGAGCCAGGACAACCAGTTGTTAAACAAGCTCCATGATTCTGTTCTGGCCTTAGGGCCAGCTTCTTCTTTAAATGTCAGGAGTCAAATTGGTCCCAGTTATCCAGAATACACTTTAAGGGTGATTTTGCCTTGGAAAGAGTAGCACCCATCTGAAACCAAACATAGGGATGCCCACATCCCCAGTTATTCCTTGCAACTGCTAGCCCTGTGGTGTCCCCCAGTTATAGCACTTGTAGTTTCCTTGTGCCCTAGATGCGTGATCATCTTTCGGGCTCCCCATGTGCTGTGTTTAATCATGCTTACTGGCATTATGGGCATACCCTCCCTGCCTAAATGTCCTCATCAGCCACCATAAGGACATGGGGACTGCTGAGATTAGTGGCCCTGTACCAGCGCACCCTTGAACAAGGCCAGTGAGGCTTGGGTGCCAAATATTCCCTAGCAAGAGTTCAATCAACATATGCCTGACCATAAAACTGCTCTAGGAGGATAAACTAATTGAGAAGGACCTCTAAGCACAACAATCTTAAAGAAGGTAGTGGATGGCAGCATGGCAGAGGCTGGTACAATGCTCTCAGGGCCCAGACCTCTTCCCCCACCCCACCTTCCATCATGGGAATATGCTGTAGGGTTGTGGGGCCTGTAATGAACTGTTTGGGCCTCAGATCAGGTCTGACTATGGTATTCTAGTGGAGATATTCTGCCATCCACAGTGCCAATCTTAGGCAAGAAAAAATGTACATCATTAAATTCTGGCACCATTCAGTTGGATTGGGAAATTGCGGGTGACAAAAAACACAATGTCCTATAGCTTCCAGTACCCACTGATAGACTCTGGTTCCCTTAGGACATAACCTAGCACAACGGACTAAGGGAGCTGGCCATGTGCATGTATACTGTAGGAGGTCCTCATAGGCATAAGCCTGACGGCACCATGTGCAAGGGTCCCTGGACTGCCACCCCAAGAGCCTCGTGTGTAGGAAATATCTGAGAAGAAAGAGCAGAGAAGAAGTTTGCCTTACAGAAATCTGGACCCAGGAGGTTGGGGGCTTGAAGGCTGGGTGTGGCTCACACAGGCGGCAGCTCTTCCCACTGCCCAAACCGCTCCAGTGGCCCCAGTGCAGCTGCTGCCACCACTGTGGGTCTGAAAGGCTGGGCGTGGCTTGCCCGGGTGGCAGCCATGCCTGCTGCCTGGCCCAGCCACTGCTGCCACACAGGGCCCTACGTAAGCCGGCCGCCCGCTTCCTGTAAGCAGCTTCTGCCCGGCCTTGCCTCCACCACTGCGCTGGGTCTTTACCGCCTTAACAAATTTTAAAGAAGCAAAAGGACAGATTAGCAAGCCAAAGGGGTCCAATACCACTCACTGCTCTGAAGTCCAACATTCCTTCTGGCTGTCCTGCCAAAGATATAACTGGGGTGGGGCTGCATGCTCAGCTCTCTCCCCTTTCTGATGTCCTTGGCCTCTCTTACTCCAAGAATCCAGTACCCACTGATAGACTCTGGGTACTATCAGAGGGTACTGGGTGAGTCTACCATTTGAAAAAATATCGAAGACCCAAAGAGTTGAGCAGAGAGCGATTTATTTTAGAGAGAGAGAGCTCCCATGCGGCTGTGGGAGGAGAATCCAACGAAGGAATCTCTATAGGTAAGGAGCATTGGGGTTTTCACCCTTGAGTTACTCCCTCCCCATTCATGTTCTCGTCCAATGACAGGAGTTTTTTCAAACTACCTCTGGAGTGATTGATCTTTGACTCTATTGCTGCTTGGTCTGCAACAGAGCTCCATCCTCCCAGAGCTTTTGGTGGGCTTTTTGAAGAAAGAAGCTCACCTGGATTTTCCACCTAGCTCAGGCATGGGAAAGTTAGACAAAGAACTATACGTTCCAGATGGGAGTGTGTATGGAGGCATGGTGCTGGGAAACTTCTGCCTTTGAAACCACACCCCTCGTGGACCTGGAAAGAAGTTTTTTTCCCTAACACAGTCCCTCAGGGGTGGAGGAGTAGGAGGACAGAGGTTGCAGTGCGCTGAGATCATGGCACTGCACTCCAGCCTGGGTGATACAGTGGAATCCTGTCTAAAAATAAAGATCCTAAGTTTATTATTTATAAAATAATAAACATTTCTGTAAATATTATACAATTTGAAACAATACTCTGGTGTCTATTAAACAAGGCACTCATATAGGTTCTAAGTTGTTCCAACATAAAAATTTCGTTTTTTTCCTTGATACATATTCCGCTGCTACTACAACTTGCTAATCATAATTAAAAATACTTTTAAAAACATTTATGTTAAAGATTTTAGGAATATGCTACACGAATAGAAAGCTATATATTAATGAACAGTCATTTGGAGTACTTTTTTTTTAGTATGAAAATTTGCAATACAACTTCTGCACTATCTTATATGTTTTGTGAATCAGAGTACATGTCTAAAAAGGGGTTATTTGGGAGTCATGGTAAACTGTGTGGTTATAATAAGAAGGCAGACTTACTAGCTATGTGAAATTTAAACCCAAATTAGGCCACAAAAATTCTAGTGAATAATTTGTAAACTATAATACACCCTCACTGTAAAAATGACTGGACAGTTTGAAACCATGCAAGTCAATTGTAATAATCAATGGGAACAATTACAGTTACTAAATGGCTTTTAAAAACCTTTTTTCACAATATTAAAGATATTTATTTCTATTGGTAATAAATGTATAAGGTAAAATGGTAAAGGGTAAAATAGTAAAAATAACATATATTTGATACATTGTAAATTAAGATATAAACTTTGTTTTCTATTAATAAAAATATCAAATGTGTTTTAAACAGTCAGTGAATATTCTTCAGTATAGAATGTATGCTAGTACACAACACAGCCATTAAAAATTTAAAAAGCTGAAATGTTACTAAATATGCTGTTATTACGATATAATTACATCAAAAATTGTTAATAAACATATCTAGGTAACCTAAAGTTAATTGAAAATTAGCCAATATACTTCTAAACCCAGTGGCCAATGGAAATAAGATAATATTTCCATCGTTACCTACACCCTAATGAAAACACAACATATCAAATTTGATGAGATGAAGCTAAAACTGTGCTATGAAAATTCATAAGTATACTAAAAATATATTTAAGGTAAATGTTCTAAGATATCTTTATATTCTGGAATAAAGAAAAGTAAACCCACATCAATAGACAAATGAGAAAAAAACATATCCTGTGTCATTCTATTTATGTGAAGTTCTAGAATTTGCAAACTGGTCTATTGAAATCAGAAAAGTGGTTGCCCATGTGTAAGGGGAAGAGAGACTTGAAAGGGGCATGAGAGAAGAATTAAGGTTGATGACAATGCTCTAAAATCTGATTGAGGTATTGATTATATGGGTGAATATATTGGTGAAAACTCAATGACTCACACAATTCAGATTCATAAATTTTCTGTATGTAGCTGTACCTTAGTTTACAAAAGGAGACCAATTAAAAGAAAGGCATTGCTTATAAATATGTATTAATATATCCAAAGGTAAATATCAGGGACAATTCTCATTATCATTTGAAAAATGCACTCTGATCATTTATATTTTATTGTCAACTGTCTATTTTGCTATTTTATATTAAATGAAGTCACATACAAATTTTGTAATGATTTCATTAGCTTAAGATCACCACTTGCTAGCTAAAATAATGCCTTAGAATCCAGAATGTACTTTTTTCATCACTTTTTAATATTATAGTAAGACTCAGTATGATCATTGAGTGCACAGAAAGATTTGAAACATTAAATTTTTTTAGATTAAAATGAAAGTGAAATGCAAAAAATTGCCTTCATTACTGATTGATTCAGTATTTATGACCTTCTCCCTTGGAAGAAAACAAAAGAAATCTAAAATTTTTTACTCAGCAGCTGTAATATAATGATTGACTACAATGGGACCAAAGCTGTTTATCTGAAATATAATCCTCACAGCTGGCTAGAGTCAGAATGCTATCTCTTGGAACTGCTAAAAAATTTGTAGTGAATTCTCTTAAAAACTATAAGAAATCAGTATCGATTGAGATTTTGTTGTAACTTACATTTGTTTGATTTTTAAATACTTGAATGAAAATTACATGTGAACATTCATCCTGACACACACATACAAGCTCACATGCTTTCAAAGATAGCTTTGAAATAAGGTTGGAATAGTATCACAAATGAAGAGTAGTTATAAAGATCAGCTAAATACAGTTTATTTCAAAGATTGCACACATATGTAAAATAATATATTTGAGGGTGAGTCTAGTATAATAAACACATGCAGACATATTCCTTTGAGAATGTGGTTTCTACTTCAAATTTATATATGTTTATATAAAGGTAGTGTGGGTGTCAGTGTGATTATAAAGTATTCAATAAGAGAGTAAATTGAGTATTTTCAAGAGATTTATCTGTAAAGAGAACAATAACATAAATGAATGTGTGGTAGTGTATTAGTTTGTTCTCATGCTGCTATGAAGAAATGCTAAAGACTGGATAATTTATAAAGAAAAGAGGTTTAATTGACTCAGTTCCATGTGGCTGGGGAAGCCTCAGGAAACTTACAATCATGGTGGAAGGCACCTGTAATGGTTCATATTGAGTGTCAACCTGATTGGATTGAAGGACACAAAGTATTGTTTTTGAGTGTGTTTGTGAGTGTGGCCAAAGGAGATTAACATTTGAGTCAGAGGACTGGGTGAGGGAGATCCACCCTTAATCTGGGTGGGCACCATCTAATTAGCTGTCAGCACAGCTAGATTAAAAGCAGGCAGAAGAAAATCAAAGGAGCAGACGTGCTGAGTCTTCCAGCCTTCCTCTTTCTCCTGTGTTGTATGCTTCCTTCCCTCAAACATGAGAGACTCCAAGTTCTTAAGCTTTTGGACTCTTGGATTTAACACCAGTGGATTGCCCGAGGCTCTTATGTCTTTGGCCACAGACTGAAGACTGCACTGTCGGCTTCCCTACTTTTGAGGTTATGGGACTTAGACTGGCTTCCTCGCTCCTCAGTTTACAGGTGGCCTATTGAGGGACTTCATCTTGTAATCCAGTGAGTCCATACTCCTTAATAAACTCTCCTTCATATATGCAGCTATTAGTTTTGTGCCTTTAGAGCATCCTGACTGATACCGATTTTTATATCAGGAGTGAACCTAGAAAAAAAGAATTTTAAGGATAGATTTATTTAGTTTTAGGGTTTCTGGAATTGGCTTCTTAATCTGATCAGACCCCAAAATGCCAAGGACTCTGCTTCTAATAGTATGGAGAACGCTGATAGTCCTTTGTGTGAACTGTTTAGAGAGTTATAAAAAATAAATGCATTTGGTACTCCTGATCCACCGCACATGAGAGGCAAGGAGTTTAGTGACTCTATACATAATACCTTTGACCATATGTGGAGAACCAAGAAATATAATGAAGTTGGTTGGTTGGTCCTAAGTTTGCTAGACAAAGAGATGAAAGAAAATGATGAATTCAGGGATTCTAACTCCAGGTTCCAGAAGCACATACTCAGCTTCAAATCTTCTATGATTTCTGAGTGAGAGTCTTGTCTCCCGTACACAGAGGGCTAAAATTGTGGAAAATCAGACGTTAGCTCTTACACAGTGAAAGGTGCACACACACAGCATTGCCAGGTGTCTACCATTAAAGTGAGATCATTTACTGGAAAAGAATGGGACCCTGCCACTTGGAATGGGAACATGTGGAAGGATCCTGATGAGGCTGAGGGCACCTAGGTCTTAAATTCTGAAGAGGCTTTTCTGCCACAGAAAACAGCCTTCCCACCCCTAGTGGTGGCAACATTTCCTCCCCGACCCAGACTGCCGTCAGCCTTTCCATCTTGGTCTAAGGAGATTAACCATGGACTATCTGAGACAGTTTCCAGGAAAGACAATGCTCTTTCTCCTCAGGACCCACCCCCAACACTCGTTTGCTTCTATACCTATAACTAAAGTCCTGGCAGGCCCCTAGAGGTGAGACTCAGAATGTGACCGATGAGGAGGTATGCTAGACTCCAAAAGATCTGCTTGAGTTTTCTAATTTATATAAGCAGAAATCTGGAAAGAAGACATAGGAATGGATATTAAGGGTGTGGAATAATGGTGGATGGAACACAGAATTGGTTCAGGATGAACTTATTGATATGGGCCCACTAAGCAAGGATTCTGCATTTAATGTTGCAGCTTGGGGAGTTAAAAAAGGTTCAAAGAGTTTATTTGCTTGGTTAGCTGAAAAATGGATCAAAGGATGGTCCATTGTGAGTGAGCTGTAAATGCCCAGTCTCTCTTGGTTTAATGTAGAGAAAGGGATTCAAAGGCTTAGGGAGATGGGAGTGCTAGAGATTAGTCACTTTAGACATATTCATCCCAATGGGGAGGGTCCGTAAGATACTCTTCACTAATAACTCTTCACTAATAAGAGCTTTGATTGCTTTTCTCTGTATGCCTGATCTTTCAGTGGGAACCACAGTCACTCAAGTTGAAAATTTAAGTGCAATGAGAATAATTGGATTCCAAGGTGTCAGGGACCAAGTGGCAGCACTCAGCCATCAAAGGCAAGGTGGGCACAGCTACCGCAATGGACAGTAGAGACAAAGCAGCAATCAGAACAGACTGACTCATGCAAAACTCTTGCATTGGCTAATTAATCACGGTGTTGCTAAAAGTGAAATTGATAGGAAGCCAACTGCATTCTGACTTAATTTGTATAAGCAGAAAACTTTCAGGTCAAGCGCATACAAGATTATTTGAATTATAAAAATAGAGAGTCATGGCCCCTCAATAAATTTGCAGAGTTGAAACAGCTTACGCACTTAGAACCTCTTAAATGATGGGGAGGCTGTGTCCCATTGAGAAAGGACCCCACTATAATACCGACAGTTTATACTGTTAATCTTTCTCCCATCCTTCCCTGAGGAGTTGTCTGGCCTTTTATCAGGGTAACTGTGCATGGGGGAAAGGGGAATGATCAGAACTTTTGGAGACTGTTACACAGTGGCTTGGCACTGATGTTGATTCCAGCGAACCTAAAACATTATTGTGGCCGTCCAGTTTAGAAAGGGGCATGTGGAGGTCGGGTAATTAATGGAGTTTTAGGGCAGGTCTGACTAACAGTGGATTTGGTGGTCCCGGACTCATCCTGTTATTTTGCCAGTGCTAGAATGCATAATTGGCATAGACATACTTAGCAGCTGGCACAAGCCCCATATTGACTCCCTGACTCATAAAGTGAGGACTATTATGGTAGAAAAGGCCAAATGGAAGCCATTAAAGCTTCCTCTACCAAGAAAAGTAGTGAATCAGAAACAATATATCACTGGAGGGAATGCAGAGATTAGTGCCATCATCAAGGACTTGAAAAATGCATTCGTGATGATTCCACCACATCCCTGTTAAATTTTTGGCCTCTAGAGAAGACAGATGGATTGTGGAAAATGACACTAGATTATCATAAGCTTAACCAAGTGGTAACCCCAATTGCAGCTTCTGTACCAGATGTGGTTTCATTGCTTCAACACATTAACACATCTCCTAACACCTGGTATGCAGCCATTAATTTGGCAAATGCCTTTTTCTCCATTCCTGTTACTGAGGCCCACCAGAAGCAACTTGCTTTCAACTGGAAAGGCCAGCAATATACTTTCAATATCCTACCTCAGGGGTATATCATCTCTCTGACTTTGTGTCACAATCTTGTTTATGGAGATCTTGATTTCTTTTTACTTACACAAGATATCACACTGATCTATTACATTGAGGACATTATGCTGATTGGATTCGGTGAGCAAGAAGTAGCAAACAAATTGGATAAAGGCTGACCTGCCTAAGGCTACTGCTGAGTGTCCAATTTGGCAGCAGCAGAGACAAACACTGAGCCCTTGATATGGCATCATTTTGGGGGGTGATTAGCCAGTACTTGGTGGCAGGTTGATTATATTGGACTTCTTCAATCATGAAAAGGGAGTAGTTCATCCTAACTAAAATAGGCACTTCCTCTTGATATGGGTTTACCTATCCTGGATGCTATGCTTCTGCCAAGACTATCATCTGTGGACTCATGAAATGCCTTATCCACCAACATGGTATTCCACATAGCATTGCCTTTGACCAAGGCACTTACTTTATGGTTAAAGAAGTGCAACGGTGGGCTCATGCTAACAGAATTCACTGGTCTTACTATTTCTCCAATCATCCTGAAGCAGCTGGATTGATAGAACAGTGGAATGGCCTTTTGAAGTCACAATTACAATGCCAACTAGCATTGTACCAACTAGGTGACAATACTTTGTAGGGCTGAAGCCAAGTTTTCTAGAAGGCTGTGTATGCTCTGAATCAGCATTCAGTATATGGTACTGTTTGTCCCATAGCCAGGTGTTAGGGGTTTAGGAATCAAGGTGTGGAAGTGGAAGTGGCACCACTCACCATCATCACTAGTGACCTAACAAAATTTTTGCTTCCTGTTTCCATTACATTAATTTCTGCTGGCCTAGAGATCTTAGTTCTAGAAGGAGGAATGCTACCACCAGGAGACACAACAAAGTTTCCATTAAACTGGAGAGTAAGTCAACAGGCAAAGAAGGGAGTGGACAGTGTTGGCTATGGAAATTGACCCAGACTAGCAAGATGACACCCTTACCACCGTGGATGTAAGGAAGAGTATGTGTGAAATACAGGAGATTCCTTAGAGCATCTCTTAGTATTACCATGCCCTGTAATTAAGGTCAATGGGAAACTGCAATGACCCAATCCAGGGAGGACTGCAGATGGCCCAAACCCTTCAGGAATGAAGGTTTGGGTCACTCTACCAGGTGAAAAAAAAAAAACAAGATCAGAAGAGGTTCTTGCTGAAGGCAAAGGAAATACAGAATGGGTAGCAGAAGAAGGTAGCCACCAATATCAGCTATGACCATGTGACCAGCTGCAGAAACAAATACTGTAATTGTCATGAATACACTTGTATGTTTATGCATGTATACAGTTGTACTAAGAAAATATCTGCATTTTATTTCCTTTTTTTATCATATGACACAAGATTTATTGACTTTGTATCAATTTGAGTGTTGTTAATTTTATGTAATAGCATTTGGGTTAAGAAAAGTGTGCTTCCAGTTATACAAATCATAGCCATGTTACGTTAAGGTTAGTAATTAACCTATTATTGTCTTTATTTGAAGATCATGTGTGACTTCAGGAGACATATATGGGTTAAAGTTTACAAGGGATGAACTTTTGAGGGTTTCTGTGGTGTGTCAACTTGATTGAAGGATGCAAACTATTGTTCCTGGCTTTTTCTGTGAGGGTGTTGCCAAAAGAGATTGATGTGTGAGTCAGTGGACTGGGAGAGGCAGACAACCCTCAAGCTAGGTGTATACCATCTAATTGGCAGCCAGTGCAGCTAGAATAAAGCCAAGAGAAGAAATTGCAAAGAGCAGACTTGTTGAGGCTTCAAGCTTTCATTATTCTCCTGTGCCTGCTACTTCCTGCTCTTGAACTTTGGACTCAAAGTTTTCAGCTTTTGGACTCTTAGACTCACACCAGTGGTTTACTAGGGGCTCTCAGGTCTTTGGCCACAGACTGAAGACTGCATTGTTGGCTTCCCTACTTTTGACCTTTTGGGACTTGACATGATTTGGTTGTGTCCCCACCCAAATCTTATATTGAATTGTATTTTTTTATAATTCCCACATGTCACGGGTGGGACCCAGTAAGAGGTAACTGCATTATGGTATTCTTATGATGGTATGTTTTCAGAAAATCTAATGGTTTTATAAGGGGTTTCCCCCTTCACTTAGTTTTGATTCTTCTTGCTTCCACAAAGTGAAGAAAAACATGTTTCCCTTCCCTTGTATCATAATTGTAAGTTTCCTGAGGTGTCCCCAGCCCTGTGACACTATGACTCAATAAATTCTCTTTCCTTTATAAATTACCCAGTCTCAGGCATTTCTTCATAGGAGCATGAGAACTAATACAGTAAATTGGTACCAGGTAGTGGGGCATTGGTATAAAGATATCTAAAAATGTGGAAGCAACTTTGGCACTGGGTAACAGGCAGAAGCTAGAGCAGTTTAAAGGGCTCAGAAGATGAGAAAATGTGAGAAAGTTTGGAACTTTCTAGAGACTGTTGAATGTCTTTCACCAAAATACTGATAGTGATATGGACAATGACGTTCAGGCTGATGTGGTCTCAGAAAGAGATGAGAAACTTGTTGGGAATTGGGACAAAGGCAACTGTTGCTATGCTATGGCAAAGAACTGGTGGCCTTTTGCCCCTTCTCTAGAGATATGCGGAACTTTGAATTTGAGAGAGATGGTTTAGGGTATCTGGTGGAAGAGATTTCTAAGCATCAAAGCATTCAAGACGTGATTTGGATGCTGTTAAAAGCATTCAGTTCTATGTATTTACAGAGATATGGTTTGGAACTGGAACTTATGTTTAAAATGGAAGTGAAGCATAAAAGTTTAGACAATTTGCAGCCTGATGATGTGATAGGAGAAACCCATTTTCTGAGGAGAAATGTATGGCAGCTATATAAATTTGTATAAGTAATGAGAAGCCAAATGTTAATCACCCAGAAAATGGAGAAAATGTCTCTAGGACATGTTCAGAAACAATTATGGCAGCCCCTACCATCACAGTTCTGGAGGCTTAGGAGGCAAAAATGGTTGCCTGGGTCACATTCAGGGACCCCCTTGTGTGTGCAGCCTTAGGACTTGGTATACTGCATCCCAGCCACTCCTGCCATGGCTAAGGGGAGCCAAACTACATTTCAGGCCATTGCTTCAGAGGGTGCAGGCCCCAATCCTTGGTGGTTTCCATGTGGTGTTGGTTCTGTGGGTGTACACAAGACAAAAATTAGGGTTGGAAACCTCTGCCTGTATTTCAGAGGATATCTGGATGTCGAGGCAAAAGTCTGCTGCACAGGGCTGAGCTCACATGGAGAACCTCTTCCAGGGCAAGTCAGAAGGAAAAGGTGGGGTCAGAGTCTCCAGAGTCCCCACTGGGGCACTTCCTAGTGTCTGCAGCTTTTCCAGGTGCACAGTGCAAGCTGTCAGTGGATGTTCCATTCTGAGGTTTGGAGGACAGTGGATCTCTTCTCAGAGCTTCACTATGCAGTGCTCCAGTGTGGAATCTGTGTGGTGGCTCCAACCCCACATTTCTCATCTGCACTGCTCTAGCACAGGGTCACCTTGACGTCTCTGCCCCTGCAGCAAATTTCTCCCTGGACACCCAGGTATTTTTATACATATTCTGAAATCTAAGCAGAGGCTCCCAAATCTCAATTTGTGACTTCTCTGCACCTACAGGCACCATATCACATGGAAGCTGCCAAGGGTTGGGGCTTGCACCCTCTGCAGTAATGGCTTGAGCTGTATCTTGGCCCTTTCTAGCCAAGGATGGAGCTGAAGCCTTTAGGACACAGGGTACCTTGTCCTAAGGCTGCACAGAGCAGGGGTCTTGGGACTAGGCCCAGGAAACCAAGTTTTGCTCCCAGGCTTTTGGACATGTGATAGGAGGAGCTTCCATGAAGGTCTCTGACATGCCTTGGAGATATTTTTCCCATTGTCTTGATGATTAACATTTGGCTCCCCATTACTGATGCAAATTTCTGCAGTGGGCTTAAATTTCTCTCCCCAAAATGTGTGTGTGTGTGTGTGTGTGTGTGTGTGTGTGTGTGTGTGTGTGTGTTTTAATTATTATTTTTTTTATTGTATTACCAGGCTGAAAATTTTCCAAACTTTTATGCTCTGTTTCCTCTTGAACACTTTGTCACTTAGAAATGTCTTCTGCCAGATACCCTAAATAATCTCTCTCAAGTTCAAAGTTCCACAGATCTCTAAGACAGAGGCAAAATGCTGCCAATCTCTTTGCTAAAGCATAGCAAGAGTCACCTTTGCTTCAGTTCCCAACAAGTTCCTTATCTCTGTCTGAGACCACCTCAGCCCAGACTTCATTGTCCATATTACGATCAGCATTTCGGTCAAAGCCATTCAACAGGTCTCTAGAACGTTTCAAACTTTCCTGCATCTTCCTGTCTTCTGAGCCGTCCAAGTCTCTTGGAAGTTCCCAACTTTCCCACATTTTCCTGTCTCCTTCTGAGCCCTCCAAGCTGTTTCAACCTCTGTTTGTTACTGAGTTCCAAAGTCACTACCAGATATTCAGGTATCCTTATGAAAGTGTCCCACTGATTTAGTACCAATTTAGTGTAATAGTTCATTCTCATGTTGCTATGAAGAAATACCTGAGACTGGATAATTTATACAGAAAAGAGGTTTAATCGGCTTATAGTTTCACATGGCTAGAGGCCTCAAGAAGCTTACAATCATGGTGTAAGGCACGTATCTGTTCACAGGGTAACAGGAGACAGAATGAGTGTCCAGCAAAAGGGAAGCCTCTTATGAAGCCATTAGATATCATGAGAACTCACTATCATGAGAACTCACCCACTATCATGAGAACAATATGGGGAAACACTTCCCATGGTTTAATTATCTCCATCTGATCCTGCCCTTGACATGTGGGAATTACAACAATTCAAGGTGAGATTTGAGTGGAGACAATAAGCGAAACCATATCACGTTGTTACTAGATGAAAAAGTTTATATCAGAGTAAAGATTGAAGGAGATAATTGAATGGAACTCAAACTCATTTGTCTATTTTACATTAAGAAATTTAGAGCATTGTATCTGGTAGAGGGAAAGACTATACACAGAAAGTAGAATTGCAAGTGCCAGTTAAAAGTAAGATATTTGGGCTGAATTTAGGTAAGTGTCCAGGGAAGATTTGAGCAAGCGACTTGGGGATATATGCAGTATTCATGCTTCAGGCTTTGAAGAAATAATTGGGTGGCAAGTACTTACAGAAATTTCTCCAAGGTGTTATGAATTGCAGCACCTCTAGCACTTTTTGAAAGACTGTTGTAAAGAATTAAATTGCTTTGTCATTGCTTTTGGATGTTTATCTCTATTTAGCAACAAGGTGAAGCTGTCA
Source organism: Cheracebus regulus (assembly GCA_963574635.1). Lineage (NCBI taxonomy): Eukaryota > Metazoa > Chordata > Mammalia > Primates > Pitheciidae > Cheracebus > Cheracebus regulus. The sequence goes on from CAUYQU010036236.1 coordinate 54,427, forward strand.
TAAAGAGACCCACTTTTATTGTTATATTAATAAGCTCAGAGGGTATATTTTTGAAAGTATACACCTCAATTATTTTGTTTTCAAACTTACAGTAGCTGTTTATTAAAGAGTGTAAATGTTACATTTTTCCCTTTTTGATTTTAATGTTACTTATACTCCCCGGTAAAACTGTGATGATGATTTGCCTTTCTAACTGAATGATTTCAGTTTTAATGTCTTAACATTTTTTAATACATCTTATTTTCTGAGTTTCTGCAACTTACTACTATATTCACTGCTTTTGCCATGTATACATGTATAATAAATTGAGTATTCCTTTTCCCTAAATAACTGAATATCTAATCATTGGTTAAATCTAGTCCTGTAATTGTTATGTCTTCAGTATTTCTAGACTTTTTGGGTATTGTTAGGTTACCCTATTTTGTTTTATCATTGTCTTTTCTTTATCTTTGTGGCAGTATCTTTGCAAAGTACAAGCTGTTAGTCCAGTTTAGTTTCTGTCTTATCAATCAGTTCTACCAGGAACTATGCATATATCAACAGACCCTTTTAGCCTTACATCAAGAAGTACAGATGGCTAAGTTTTCTCATAATAGATCGGGAAACCAGAAGCCAGTCCTTGGCATATCCTTTGCTTTTAATGAGAACCATGATTTGATTAATCAGATGGATGAACAAAAACTTATGCCCAGTTGTAGTACTTCATAATCTGCCCCTCCCAAGACTGAATCCATTTATAGCATTGGATTTCTACCTTGGCATGTTCTTCTAATTTTCAAAATTGAACTGCTGCCTAGGATGACTTGATTTTATCTTCTACTTATTAGTCTGGAACTCAGGAGGCCAATAATTACCTGAATAGTATCCAAACTACTAATTTTTAAGACCATATTCATTTGATTCGTTGGCTGTCTACACTGAGACCAGCCTTTGCCATAATTATTCCTATATTTCTGTTAGATTGCTGTTAACTCTCTGGCTTTCTGAAGCCATAGTAGCATATAAGATGAAGAATGTCTTACATATTAACTTATCAATAAAAGTTTCTTCACATAGTGCACATTTATGCTCTGAAATTGTATGAACATCCTTAATTATATATTTGATACTGATTATATAAAAATTCCAGAATACTGATCTCTGAGTAATCAAGACTTCATGTGTTACGGCCTGTTATATTTATTCTTAAAACTAAATGAAAAAAAAAAGTTTGCATTGGATCTAAATATAGTCATTAATTACTAGGAAACTATAAAAATACTAGACCTAGATGTTTATTACTAAATAATATTTTATTTTCAACTTAACTGTGTAGAAATAAAATAGTGCCATTTCGACTTGAAATGCTATAGTTTTCTATTCCAAATTGAACTTCTATTTAAAGCACACTTAAAAATACTCTGTACAAAGTTGGCTATTGAATATTAACATGCACTTTTTTTGCATTCAAAATACAACAGTTTCAAAGTTAAATCTAGCACTTATCAAAACTGTTACCTAAATAGGATGAAGACAAATAAACTTTGATGTCCCAGGAAGCTTTTCAGACTACCCTGTCTGTTCAGCACACTGGCACTTTTACAGCCCTCAACATTTCTCTCCTAAATTATTGCAACAAAGTTATAATTACTTCATTTTCCATTAATTCTATCTTATTTCTTATTTATTTTTCACATTAATGTTAAGTGATTTTACTTTTAAAAAATATATTTAAATATTTAATTGATAAATATGTATGTATTTACCAGGTACAAAATGTCTTGAGTACAACAGACTATTGAACAACATGAGGGTTAGAAGCAGTTAACCCTACACAAACACTCATGTATAAATTTGGACTCCCCTAAAACTTAACAACTAGTATTCAGCTGTTAACTGGAAGCCTTACTCATTAAAAACAGTTGATTAACACATATTTTGTACATTTGTTATTTAAAGTACTCTTACAATGAAATAATCTAGGGAAAAGAAAATGTTACTAAGAAAATCAAAAGGAAGAGAAATTTTATTTATTGTTTATTAAGTACAAATAGATTATTATAAGGGCCTTTATTCTCATTATCTTCACATTGAATAGGCTGAGGAGAACCAAAGGCATTGGTCTTGCTTTCTCAGGGATGAGAGAGTCGGAAGAAAATCTGAATATAATTGGACCCACACAGTTTAAACACATGCTGTTCAAAAGTCAACTACACACACATACACACACACACATTATAAAATGACTAAATATAGTTAATTAACATTAACTCACACAGTTATATTTTCATAGTTAGAACACTTAACATTCATTCTCTTAGCATTTTTCAAGAATACATTATTAACTGTATAGTTGCCATGTTATACAATAGATCTCTTGATCTTATTTTTTCCTACGTAGGTGAAATTTTTGATCCACATTTTTCCAAACCCATACTCTCCAACCATCCTATCTACTTCTAATCATCAGCCTATGGTTTACTTCTATGAGATCAATATCTATAGATTCCACATATGAGTGAGATTGTGCAGTATTTGTCTTTCTGTTCCTGGCTTCGTTACTTAACATAATGTTCTACATATTCTTCTATGTTGTTGCAAACCACAGAATTTCCTTCTCTTTTGTGGCTGAATAGTATTATATTACATACATATACATAACATTTTATTCTTTTATCCATTGATGGAAACTTAGGTTGATTTCATTTCTTGGCTATAGTGAATAACACCAGAATAAACAAGAGAGTATGAACATATCGTTGGCATATCTTTTGCAATGTGAGGTTGTTTGCAATCTCCTTATTTGATGTAGGTTTTTATGCTGTAAGCTTGTCTCGTAGAACTGCTTTTGCTCTATTGATAGGTTTTGGTATATGGTGTTTTTTTTTCCCAGGAAATATTTTAATTTTTCTTTTAATTTTGTCATTGAGCCATTGGTTATTTGGGAGCATGCTGTTTTCTTTCCATGTATTTGTGCATTTTTGAAGTTGCACCTATTACTAATTTCTAATTCTATAACTTTGTGGTTAGGAAAGTTACTTGATGTGACTTCAGTTTTTTTAAATTTGTTGAGACTTATTTTGTGGTCTAACATATGATATATCTTGGATGTTTCATGTATAGTTAAGAAGGATGTATATTTTGCAGCTATTTGATGGAATGTTCTGTTTGTGTTTCTTAGGTCCCTTTAATTTACAGTGTAGATTAAAGCTGATATTTGTCTATTGATTTCTTGTCAGGATAGTCTATTGCTGTAAAAAGGGTGTTAAAGATTCTATTATTATATTGCAGTCTATCTCTCCCTTTAGATCTATTAATATTTGCTTCATATATTTAGGTCCTCCAATATTGAGTACATATATATTTAAAACTGTTGAACCCTCATGGTGAGGTGACCTCTTTTATTATTATATTATGGCCTTGTATGTCTCTTTTTTGTAGTTTGAAATAAAGTCTATTTTATCTAAGTATAGGTACTGTTACTCTCTTTTTTCCACTATTGATGCTTTCTTTTGCTTTATTACTTTCATAGGATATGGTTTTTTTTTTTTTAATACCTTTGAGGTTATGTATGTACTTACAGGTGAAGTTGGTCTCTTGTATTAAGCAGATAGTTGGTTTGGGTTTTTGTTTTCCTTCAATTCATGTAGCCATTCTTTATATTTTGATTTATCTACTGTTTTGCATTCAAGCTATTAATTACTACTATAATTTGGTTGTTTTCTAGTCATTTTATAAATTCCTTTTCTTTCTTTCTTTCTAGATGTCCTCCTTGGTGGCTAAGTGGTTATCTCTAGTGACGTGATTTCATGTTTTGCTTTTTATGTTTAGTGTATTTGCTGTAGGTATTTGCTTGACAGTTCCCATAAGGCTTAGAAAAACATTTATAACAGGGTTTCCTAAGTTGATTACAACTTAAATTTGAGCACATGCATCCACACACTCACACATACACACACACTCTAATTTTACTTAATTCCCCCAACACACATTTTAAATGTTTGACATTACAATTTACATATTTTAACAAATTACTGTAGCCATTATTTTTTTATAGTTTTGTCTTTTGACCTGCATACTAAAGACAGGTTTCCATCCACAACCATTATGGTATTAAAGTATTCTACGTTTGAGTGCCTACTTTTACCAGTAAGTTTTATACTTTCAGATGTTTTTGACCTAATAATCATATTTATCTTAGTTTGAAAAATTCTCTTGAGTATTTCTGGTAAGACAGGTAAGATAGGTCTGGTGGTAACGAACTCTTCGGCTTTTGTTTATCTGGGAAAGGCTTTTTCTCACTATCTCTAAAAGATACCTTTGCTAGGTATAGTATTCTTCATTGGCAGTTTCTTGTCCTTCAGCACTTTAAACATGTCATTCTAATCTCCCTTTCCCTGTAAGTTATCTGCTGAGAAATCTACAGCTAGCTCTCTTAAAAATTCCTTATATGTTATTTGCTTCTTTTCTCTTCCTGCTTACAAGCTCCTTTCTTTATCTCTTTTGATTATAATATTTTATTAGTCCATTTTCATGCTGCTGATAAAGACATACTCAAGACTGGGAAGAAAAAGAGATTTAATTGGACTTACAGTTCCTCATGACTGAGGAGGCCTCAGAATCATGGCAGGAGGTGAAAGGCACTTCTTACATGGTGGCAGCAAGAGAAAAAGAGAAAGAAGCAAAAGCAGAAACCTCTGATAAACCCAACAAATCTTGTGAGACTTACTATCATGAAAATAACATAGGAAAGACCAGCCCCCACGGCTCAGTTACCTCGCCCTGTGTCCCTCCCACAACATGTGGGAATTCTGGGAGATAGGATTTAAGTTGAAATTTCAGTGGGGACACAGACCATATCATTCTGCACTGACCCCTCCAAATCTCATGTCATCACATTTCAAAATCAATCATGTCTTCCTGACAGTCTCTTAAAGTCTTAAATCATTTCAGCATTAACTCAAAAGTCCATAGCCCAAAACCTCATTTGAGACAAAGCAAGTCCCTTTTGCCTGTATAAGTTTGTAAAATCAAAAGCAAGCTAGTTGCTTCCTAGATACAATGGGGTACAGGTATTGGGTAAATACAGGCATTTCGGGTAGGAGAAATTGGCCAAAAACAAAGGAGTTACAGGGCCCATGCAAGTTCCAAATCCAGTGAGGAAGTCAAATTTTAAAGCTCTAAAATGACCTCCTTCGAATCCAGGTCTCACATCCAGGTCAGACTGATGTAAGAGGTGGGTTCCCATGGTCTTGGACAGCTTGGACCCTGTGGCTTTGCAGGGCACAGCCTCCCTCCCAGCTGCTTTCATGGGCTGGTGTTGAGTGTCTGTGGCTTTTCCAGGCACACAGTAAAAGTTGTCGGTGGATCTAATGAAAGACATACCTGGGACTGGAAAGAAAAAGAGGTTTAAGTGGACTTACAGTTCCACATGGTTGAGGAGACCTCAGAATCATGGCAGGGGGGTGAAAGGCACTTCTTACATGGTGGCGGCAAGAGAAAATGAGGAAGAAGCAAAAGTGGAAACCGCTGATAAACCCATCACATCTGGTGAGACTCATTAACTACCACAAGAACAGCAGGGAAAAAGACTGACTTCTGTGATTCAATTACTTTTCCTGTGTCCTTCCCACAACATGTGGGAATTCTGGAAGGCATAATTCAAGTCGAGATTTCAATGGGGACACAGCCAAACCATATCAAATGTGTTTGATTCTAATATATCATATAGTGGTCTCATTTGGATGGAATATAATTTTAGATTTTGACGTTCCCATACTTGGATATTTGCAGCTTTTTCCAGGTTTGGAAAGTTTTCTGTTACTATTTTTTAGTTTTTAAAAATAAGTTTTCTACTTTTTCATCTTTTTTTTCCTTTCTCTAACTTGTATAGCTCAATTATTTGATCTTTTTACCTGTCTCATAAATTCTGTAAGCTTTTTCAATTCCTTGTCATTGCATTTTTTGAGGGGAGTTTATATAAATGCAAAACGCACTGGGAGGTCTCAGCAGTAGAATCATACAAGCAGAAGAAAAATCTTTCGAGCTCAAAGATAAGGTTTTCAAAATAACCCAATCCAACAAAGACAAAAAAATGAATTAAAAAAAAAAAACTGAACAAAGACTTTGAGAAGTTTGGGATGATGTTAAATGACCAAACTTAAACCTAAAAATAGTTGGCATTCCTGAAAGAGAAATCTAAAGGCTTGGAAAATGTATTTGGGGGAATAATTGAGAAAAACATTTCTGGCCTTGCTAGAAATCTACACATCCAAATACTAGATGCTCAAAGTATACCTAGGAAATTCATCCCAAATAGATTATCAACTAGGCATATAGTCATCAGGTTATCTAAAGTCAAGATAAAGGGAAGAATGTTAAGAGCTGTGAGGAAAACCAAGTGGTAACCTATAAAGAAAAACCTATCAAATTAACAGCAGATTTCTTAGCAGAAACCCTACAAACTAGAAGGGCTTGGGACCCTATTTTCAACCTACTTAACAAAACAATTATCAGCCAAGAATTTTGTATCTCGTGAAACTAAGCTTCATAAAGGAAGGAAAAATAGTCTTTTTCAGTCAAATACTGAGTGAATATGCCACCACCAAGCTAATACTACAAGAACCACTAAAAGCAGCTCCAAATCTTGAAACAAATCCTCAAAATACATCAAAACAGAACCTCCTTAAAGCACAAATTCCACAGACCTTTTTCCTTTTTTTCACTTCTCTGACTATATATTTTCAAATAACTTATCTTCAAGTTCACAGATTTTTCTTCTGCTTGATCAAATCTGCTGCTGATAATAGTTTTCATTTCATTCAGCTTTTTCTAGCTTCAGGACTCTGATATTTTCAAAATTTCAATTTGTCTATTAAATTTCTAATTTTAGTCACTTACTGTTATTTTAAGTCACTTACACTTATTCTCTTGAATTGTCTTTTTCAAGAAGACTTGAAAATTTCTTTTGAATTGTAAATAAGTCACTTACACTTATTTTCTTGAATTGTCTTTTTCTTGGTTTGCCAAACTTTTATTTAGGCAGTTATTTTAAATTCTTTCTCAAGCAGATTATGCATCCTTATTTCTTCAGGGTCAGTTATTACCTCATTTTTGTCCATTTGTTAATAACATGTTATCCTGATTGTTCTTCATCCTTGAGGCCACGTGTCTATGTTTGCCCATTTGGAAAGTTAGGTACTTACTCCATACTTCACAGACTAGATTGTAGGAAAGTCCTGTGCCAGGCATAGTGCTAGGGCATGACAGATGCTTGGAGCAGCTGCAGTTAGTACAGAACTGAAAGCAGCCTAGGGCTTGCTATGGAAGGCACAGTGCTAGAGTGTTCCTTAAGACAGATATTGGTGAGGACTATATGTTGCTGAGTGTTATCTCATGCCTGGAGCCACAGAAGTTGAACCCGCAGTGGTGCAAGCCAGATATTAAATTTGCCATGCATGTCTGAACCCTGCAGCTGTGTGGTCCCTCCTGGCACTGAAGTGAGTCTAGAGGCTCAGTCTTTGGCTACCAACATGGAATGTAAGTCTTCTGAAGTTTTGCTAGTGCTGGTTTTCACTTTGGAGGGCCCAGTATTGGGGAACATGCAAAGCCCTATGCTCACTTTTTTCTCTTTCCCCCAAATAATTTTTTCTGTGCTTGTACTGTGCTGCCTAGGGTGAGGGTAATGCAGATGATGTAAAACTCTCCTTCCTACCCTCTTTAACACATTATTTCTTATTATTGTGCTGCAAGAAGGTACTAGGATATCTCGGTTTTATTAGCTTTTGTGAATGTATTTTTGCATGTGGATAGTTGTCCAGTGATTTTTCGACATGGGGGTGATTGCTGGAGAGTTCTATTCCACCATCTTTCACTCTCTCTGAAGTCAAACAGACTGTTATCAGGACTGAGCTGTCAGAAAGGATGGTGAAATATGTAGACTTGGAAAGTTCTCCACCATGAGACAGATCTTCTCCTGGACTTTGGATACATCTGTGGAGCCATACTTTCAACATTTCTCACTCTGTACTTTTTATTTCCTTGTTTTAAGATTTAAGGTGGGTATTCTGGAGACCTATCTGCAAATAGTAGAACCCAGAGTGAAGAGTAGACAAACCTAGCCTTGAAGAAGAGAATTATTTCTAAAATATTACTTGGTTAGTTTGTTCCCTATTAAGAATTTCACACTCTTTCAATTGCCTTGGTGTAAAATTCCAGACTCTCCTTACAAGATGCAAATGCTCCAAGTCGTGGTTACTTGCCTATGATATCCTAATTCCATAGCTTGCTTTTATACTCGGCTTTGTGTTTCTAGGCTTTTATCCTATAAATTATATTTCCCAGTTTCTTTGACTAGCTGGCTTGCTTTCTAATGGGTTCTACTAACAGGAGATTCTAGAGTAAGATCAGAAAATATGAAGAAAGAAAAAGACTATCATTTTTCTGAATTCAAATCTTCGTCTTTCAATATTCTTTGAATGTTCGTGATCAGTTACCATGAATGCCTGGTGGCATTCCAGCACCAGCATCTCTGGGCTTACTCAGAGGTACCAAAAGCAAAGAAACCATGCCTATTGTCAAGCAGAGCACCAGCCACACTGCTCTCACATATCCACTGGGAAACAAACTCTGGCTTTTCTGCTACCATAGCAGGGTGCTCTCCTCACAGCAGCCTGTGGGGACCAGGCTGCTTTTTTCTGTGGTTTAAACAACCTCTTTTTCTGTGATTTAAACAACCACTTTGTTTATACAAGCACTAGCAGTGCAGTGTTCCCTCTGAACACACAGCTTATTGCACTATTCCTTTGCACCATTAGGTTCTCATAATGACACCTCTTTCCTTTAGTTCCTGACACCTCAGTTTGAAAATTATTCTTGCAATTATTGGTTTCTGAATATTTACAGGTACACTTTTTTGCTCTTAGCTATCCAGTATATGTTTAATCAACTCTATTAAACATTGTCTACTTAAAATATGTAAGTGCTGTGAGGTGATGGTGAATGTTTAGCAATTGGCTGTCTGGTATGGATAGAGTAAAGGAGAAATGTTCATTGGTAGAACTTGCTATTTTTAAGATGTAAATACTCTCATCACGTCTGATTCAAACAACAAATGTGATGTCAAAATACAGATTAGGAAGACAAGTACACAATACACTCAACATTATAAGCCCACTTCAGCATACACTTTGTTTTCGGTGTTCTGACAGGAACATTAATGAAGCAGTGATGGCTACAATAAGGTCAGAAAATAGACCCTCAAAGATGGAAATCTGAGATTGCTATGTTTTAGTAAGTGGCCTTTGCATCATATTGATTTTCTTTACAAGAGAAAAAGGTCCATGGGGAATATGACATGTGCTGGTATGTTGATGAATTGAACCATCACTGCTTGCATAGAATGAAGTGTCTTAGAGAATGCTTTGTCTAAACAAGTGCTTGCTGTACATGACCATTAGAATGATGACAGCTAGTAGTGGGCTAGGATGGTTATGTTATGATTGAACTGCAGAGTTTATAGAAAGAAAATTGCAGGTTCAGAAAGAAAAGTTTCAGCTCAAATTACACTAATAGAAGCAGAGTTATTTTGGGGGGTAGACTTGAAGTTACAAAGTAAATGTGACTAGAAATGACTGATGTTCATGTGATTGAGCATGTTTAAGAATTACAGTGTAATCCAAAGACTGGTCAAGCAACTATTAATAGCAACCAGAACCTCTTTGGGGAAGTAGATTCATGACTTGGGTGTTCAAATATAATTGAGACTTATGATTTTCCAAGATACCCTGGGCCTCCAGTTTCAATGAAAATGATAAGGATTAATATTTTACTCCCCAAATCTCATATTGAAATATGACTACCACTGTTGGAAGTGGGGCTTCATGGGAGGTGTTTGGATCATGGGGGTGGATCTCTCATGAATGGCTTAGTCCTCTCCCCATGGTAATGAGTTCACAAGAGATCTGGATGTTTAAGAGAGTCTGAAATCTTTCCCTTCTCTCTGTTGCTCCCAGTCTCTCCATGGCTCCCCTTTTGCCTTCCGCCATGATTGTAAGCTTCCTCAGGCCTTGCCAGAAACAGATGCTGGCACTATGTTTTGGGTATAGCCTATAGAACTCTGAGCCTAATAAACCTCTCCTCTTTATAAATTACCCAGTCTTGGGTATTCCTTTATGCAAAACAGATGGGTACAGGAAACAACTTACTTTTTATCTTTACATAACAACATTGTAACCTGTCATTAGGAAATTCTTTAAAAGAGAATGTTCATTCTTCTGAAGATACAGTTCTTCTACTCCTTATTACTTCTATAACTAGAATCATATATTAATATGCTGTAAGGGTTAAGTATGAAAAGTGACATAAGAAGAGATAGTTTATTCTCAGTAATAGTTGAAAATCTGTACTTTGTTTATGAAGGCTTATGGAAAAATGTGTAGAATTGGATTATAAAGATGTTGGAATAAGAAAAAATATAAAATTTGGAGTAAATTATCTTTCTAGGTAACTTATCAGGTTCTAGATGTTATATGTTAGTTCAAACAGGGAAGAGTGGTCAAAAATTTGTGTGGTAAATAGATTGAAATCTGTACACAATAGTGAATGTTATTCTATGCAGTTAAGTATCAAAACTTCTCTGATATAACAGAGAGAAAAAACTCTAATGCTTAGGCTGATAAAAAAAGTTGTAACTCATTCTTTATGAAAAACCTGGATATATATACTCAGTAGGACTCATAAAATTGCTTTACTACAGAATTGAGAAATGCATTCATGGAGAAATAACTGCCAGCTTCTTTATAAAGTTCTGTGATTGCTGCGTCCTTTAGTTTGGGATGATGTTAGGAAATGCTGCTATTAAGGAGATCTCTCTAATTTCAATGTTCGTTTGAAAGTAACAGAGGCGTTATTGTTATATTCAACTTCCTTCAATAAAGCAGATGGCATTACCATATTTAGAAGCAGGGATGAATAAAAGAGTAACAGAATGTCTTAGACCACAGAGATTTTGGTGGTGACAGAATAAACACATTTGTCAATAAAATATTTAGAACACATATTAAAGTGATACTTTATTAAATAAACAAATACATAATTTCTAGATCTGAAGGCATAAACCTGATGCAATTGATATAATGGAATATTTTAGCCTTCAAAGTCCAACATCTAGACTAGTTTACTTACCTAGAACTCCCCAAGTGACAATAAATCAGTGTTCCCTTGTGATAAGATCATTAGAAATTGATGAAAGTTATATTGTAAATAATTTTCTATGTTGTATTAGGAGCTATGGCCACTTAATAAGATAACTTTATCATGGCAAAATAGAAATACCATGTTCTAGTAGACACAAGTTTTGAGTTGATATTTTCTGAGACACCTACTCTACGACTGTGGTCTACCCATCAAAGTGGACTTCTGCAAACATCAGGTAATAAATTAAACCTGGGCATAGGTCTTGTGCATGGGTAGGTCACTGGGTCTACAGGATCTGTGATTAATTCTCTTGTTCCTGAATTGGAGTTAACTTATTGGATACAAGCAGATTACTCATATTGGCAATCTAAACCATGGACTTGGGGCCACTGTTTAAAAAAAGGACTAATTGGAAGCCCCATTAGTCTTTTTTTTTTCCCTTAACCAGGATAGATTTTTTTTTAAAAAGCACCTCATAGCTGGGAGAATTCAATAAATTAATATCATTAGAATACACACACATACACTCTGAAGGAGGGTGATAGTATCTATCACATTATCAATTAAATTACATGCTTGGTCTGTGCAGAGGTTTATTAGCTTCTAAGAATGGCTATGGGTTGTAGTAAAATTTTACTTTGGAATGATTTCAACTGTGGCTGCAGTTACAGGTGTGGTATTTTTACATGCAAGGTCTCTATGACTAAATATAAAACCATTGATCTGTTAATTGCTCTTTTCATATCATTAAGAAAATCTCCCAGAAACAGTTTCTTTTATCGAGAAAACAAAACAATACATTGTCATGGACTGCTGCAGATCTGTATCAAGTCTCATTCTCTCTGCGTTAGTTACAAATATCTTAGTTTAACTGACATAACACAAACTGTAATACAGATTACCTCTTACATTGATAGTAGCATGTTGACTAGACCTCAGAAGAAGGGAGTAGAAAATAAGTTAGCAAATACAATGTGACACATACATGCTAAAGGGTGAGACATAAATGCCATAGAAATTTAGGATCCTTCCACTCCAGTGAAATTTCTCAGTGTGTAATATCCTAAAAAGATGTTATGATACTCTTCACAAATTGGGAGATAAGTTGTTGCTACTTACACAACCTATTACAAAACAAAAAACAAAACCATAAAAAATCCGTTGGTTGGGCCCTTTACATTTTAGAGCAGCATAGACTGCATTCAGGTAATTATAAGACTGCAGGTTCTGAGTAGAACTCTGAGCAAGGAAAGGCTCTGCACAAATTCCAGGGCTGAGCACAGGCTTTTCTTTCTGACTGGTCCTCTAACCCAGCAGATCGAATTGTACTTTATAGTTTTAAGTAGGTATGTCATACTAAACCTCTGAAAAGCCTCAAGAGAAGATTCATAGAGGAGATTCCTGGGGATTTTAGATCATCTTATTATCTATGAGATACTCTTCATAGTCTGCTATTAGGCCTTAAAAACTTAATACCTGTCTTTTGGCTATAAGATGCCAACATAACCTGAGGTGCCCATTATAAACTGTAACTCATGTATCACATTACAAGCTTTGGATTAATGAAAATGCAGCTTTTAACTGAAAAGTGTATATGTGCTCTAGGCTAAGCAAAGGCAGTATCCCAGGCTCAAGTAAATTTTATAAGTATGTTTCTCATTCTCCCATGGTATCACCTCCTAGCTGCCAACTTTTCTGCCTCAAACCACATCTACCTTCTCATGGGGGAGTTCTTGGAATATCTATGGGAACATTTTAGAAAGTCTGGGTTCTACACAGTATTTTGATTCTAACTGGGAATGGGCGGAGACAGCATCAGTAGCATCCCTAAAAGACACCAGCAAGGTTAATGCATTTGTTCGTCTTCATTGTCTGGACAGAGCTGGCAAAATGTAAACTATCGTACTCATGATTGAGAAGCAAAGTTTCGATTAGATAGTAGGAATTGGTGAATTACAGGTTGGTAATATCTCTGAAAATGATACCGGGAATTTCAGATTGACATTTTGGAATTGGAATGGAATACATAATGTTAATATTATGCATACATATCACACACATACATGTATATATGGGCAAACAAGTAATATGGAAATATTTTTTATCAGACACACATGCTAATGTATATTTATATTTTCAACTTCCTCATCTAAAATTGTTCATTTATATATATGACTATGTATTCATATACACAGCACACACACACACATATATATTATGGATATGGAAGGCTCACTATATATATGAGCTCATATATATACGAGTGAGCCTTCCATATCCACAGAATTCATAGCTATAGATTTAACAAACCGTGGATTGAAAACATTTAGGTAAAACAAAAAACAAACACAACAATAAAAATAGCACAAATAAAAAAATGCAGTATAACAACTATTTACATAGATCTACTTTGTATAAGGCATTAAAAGTAATCTAGAGATGGTTAAAGTATATGAGAAGTTGGCCTACATGTCATTTACCAAATATGACTTTTATTGCTACAATTTGTGTCTCTGTTCATAGCACCTAGAAGAGTATCTGGTTCAAAAATTACTTCTTAAATAAACTAAAGGAGAGGATAATTATTATAGTTGATGATACACTGTATTCTTAAAATTTGCTAATATAAAAATACTATGCAATTTTATTTTTAAAAAATTTATATTGATAAATAATAGTTGTACATATTTATGGGGTCCATGCAATTTTTTGATACAAGCATACAGTGTGTAATAATTAAAGTAGGGTCATTAGAGTACCTATCATCTCAAATATTTGTCATTTCTTTGTAGTGGGAATATTCCAAATCTTCTAGCTATTTTAAAATATACAATAAATTATTGTACTATAGTTAACTTATTGTTGTATTGAATGCTAGAATTTATTTCTTCTATCTAACTGCATTTTTAACCTATTTATCAATGTTCATTACTCTCCCTAGCCTCTGGTAACCACCACTCAAATATTTTAGCTCTTTCATATAAATGGGAACATGCAGTATTTGTCTTTCTGTGTCTAGCTTATTTCATTTAACCTTATACCCTCTAATTCCATCCATGTTGCTGCAAATGATAGGATTTCATTCTTTTTAGGTGGATTAGTATTTCTTTTTGTATATATACCACATTTTCCTTATCATTCATTCACTGAGGACACTGAAGTTGATACTATATCTTGGCTATTGTGGATAGTGCTGCAGTAAACATAAAAGTGTAGCAATCTCTTCTATATGCTGATTTTCTTTCTTTAGGATATATAACAGGCAATGAGATTGCTGGGTTGTGTAATAGTTCTATTTTCAGTTTTTTTGAGGAACCTCCATACTGTTCTCCATAAGGGCTGTACTAATTTATATTCCCACCAGCAGTGTATGAGCATCCCCTTTTCTTCACATCATCTCTGGGATTTTGTATAAGGAACTTGAGCATCCACAGATTTTGTTGTCTACATATTATATTTGAATGATTCCCCTAGGTCCCTTGTGGATACTAAAGGGGAATCATGTACATATAGACATATATAATATCTAGATACAATGAATTAAATATATATAATGTAAATACATAGCTAAGGAAAAGTATATGATACAAACACTGGAATGATATCTTCGTTGTCTACTTCTCCACGTCATTCAAGTTTGACTTTCATAAAGAGATCTTTTATGAGACTTTACAGCATTTTTTCCTTGATGACTTCATGAGAAATATCAAGCCCCTACTCTATTTCTCCTCCATCTGTATTAATTAATATAAATGCTTATGTTACATATTTATGCTCTCATTGTTTATGTATTCATTAACCAAATATCAGTTTTAAGGCTTCAGTTTTTGCCTTTCTTCTTAGCACCTACAAGAGTACTTGACTCAAAAATTATTTCCTTTTTTAAAAATTATACTTTAAGTTCTGGGATACATGTGCAGATCATACAGGTTTGTTACATAGGTATACATGTGCCATGGTGGTTTGCTGCATCCATTCCCCGGTCATCTACATTAGGTATTTCTCCTAATGCTATCCCTCCCCTAACCACCCCTACCCTCTGACAGGCTCCAGTGTGTGATGTTCACCTCCCTGTGTCCATGTGTTCTCCCTGTTTAACAATCACTTATGAGTGAGAACATGCGGTGTTTGGTTTTCTGTTCTTGTGTCAGTTTATTTCTTAGATAAAGGAGATAATGATTACAGTTGACAATATATTCCTTAAAAATGCTAAGAGAGTGGATATAAAGGGCTCTCACCACAAAAATATCTGTAAAAGGTAATGCATATGACAATTAGCTGTATTTAATCATGCAGCAATGTATACTTCATGACATATTGTACACAATAAATATATACAGTTTTATCTGTCAATTTAAAAAATAATAAAAAGAACAAGGTGAGTAGTAATTAATGTTGTTCTGACTCTGCCACCAATTAGGTTTGAGCTCTTTGGCATGCTTTATCATTTTACCAATGTTAGTTTTATCACCTGAAAAATGGTGATAACAGAAGTATCTCCACAGAAAAATAATTTATTTGCATAATGACTTACTGTATTTAAAAAGAACTTTTATGAATGCTTAGTATTTACCTATAGATTCTGACAAAATCTTTTTATTCCCAGTCACTTTAGTCATTGTATGCCAGTGCTAATTTGCATGTTTGCTTCAAGATCATGAGCATTTACTTAAGGACAAATCTTCAAGTTACCAGTAATGTATTATACACATTATACGTTTAGAGATATTTGAAGACTTTGAAATAACTATAATCCAGAATTCTCTTTATTCTACCAATTTATCTCCATTCAAATATTACTTTAGCAGAGTTTATTTATTTATTATTTTTCTCTGCTTTGAATTTCTGTATTTAAACTGCATAGGACATCAAGCTGTGCTTTCAATTAACTCAGAAAAATCTTCCACTTGCAACAGCAAGGAGTCCCATCACAGAGGGTAATATCCACAATCTGTTTTTCATCTTATAATTATACAAGAAATCTTCTAACAATAGAATGCTCACAAGAGACACAATCTAGTATAATCACACATGGATGCAGATCAGTTGAAATGTCTCACTTCTTGTTGTCTTCATTTTTTAAAAGAGCTAACTTCTTTTGGAAGATTTGACTCAGAGCCACAAAAGCATTTAAGAAACATATGTATTGGCTGTATATCTTGTTGAATTGTACCTTTGATTTTGTTTGCCTTAAATGATAATAATTCCCTATTCTATTAAATGTTGTCCTTCATATAATGTTATAGTTACACGCACTTGCTCTTGGAGCCTGGCTTTGCATTCTATGTTCATTTACTATCATCTACTGTATGCCATTGGGTAATTTACTAGACATTTATGGGCCATAATTTCACTATCTGTAAATAAAATAATAGTAACAACTAATTAAATTATAATAAAAAAACAATATACGAGGTAAAACATTCCTGAAGAAATATATATTTACTGTTAATATTTTCTTGCATAGTCTCCCTATTCAAGTACATGAAGTTTCAACTGCTTTCTGACTTTGGAAACACAAATGTAGATTTGACATCATATAAAGTTTATTATTTAAGTCACTCTGTTATCATAGTGATGGAAATCTAATCAATTCAGTCAAGAATTCTTTGTAAATTAAAGCAAACTTCATCATTTGGCAAGAAGTTCTTTCATCTTTGGTGTATTACCTTCATCCACCCTACTTGCATAGCCTTCTTTCTATGGTAACTTTAGCTGCAGCAAAGCCAAATGGGCTTAGTTTCCCCAAAGTACCATTTTGAGTATTTCATGATGTATTCATTTAACATGAAATGCCAAACTTAAGTTTAGAAAACTCCTTCTTCAAACTCCTATAGCACTGTGATGTTCTATGATTAAGATATTGAATAAAACAAGCTTTCAACAACTGTTTTTACTATTTCTCATATACCTATATTATAATGGCTACATCTACTTCATTTTTAATCTCTTTTACTAAACTTTGCAAAGGATATGGATTTTTTTCACTTATATATCTCCAGTTTTTACTATATTAATATATTCAATAGCTATTTTAAAATAAATATCTGGTACTTTGGAATTTTGGACAGTGGAATTATTTTGACAGACCCTTTGGCTTTGGATTGGTGCTATATGTGCAAAATAAACTTTCAGTCTATGCAATTTTTCAACATTCTATTATTGGAAGTGCACAATAAATGTATACAACTTAATGTGTTTGGCAAAAAAATATACATTCATTCCATTAAATTTCTTGACTCATGATTTTAAAGTCTGTTTTATCCCTTGTAGTATTATTAATAATTTGAAGGCACATACGTAAGAAGTGAATAAGCTGAATTTCTTAACATACACACAAAGCAAAAGTCAACAGGAAAGAGGAAAAGAAAACAGACACCTCTGTTGGGGTTTCAAGTATTTGAAGAAAAGGGTTGGCACTGAGTTATTGGAGTAACTAAATGCAATAGGATATATGCTTTTGTTTGTCTAATATTAAGGAAAAAAAGATGATATGTTGCTGGCTCTAAACTGCTATGGAGAAATCTTTTTAAATCTAAAAGTATGAGCCAGTGCAACTGGATTTAAAACATAAGTATCTTGCACTTAAAGTTGGCTACATCTGTTTGTGTATGTAACAGTTCATGTTACATTTATTGCTGTTTTTTCTTTAATCACCTAGGGGTTTTGCAGATTTGTTTTTCTCAGGTTTATATTTTACATGGGAAGCAGTAGATATCCATATGAAAAATATAAAATTTTTGAAGAAAACTCTAGTTACTCTTAACAACTTTATGAGTCAGATTTAAACTTGTGAGAAGGAATCAGAATGAAATAAATTGAAAGTATAAATTATTAAGATCTATAAAATTCTTACAGTTTCAAATAAAAGCCATAGATATGTTTGCCCTATAGAGTCTTGCTACTTACTTGATTTCACCTTTTCTTCCTGCCTTTATTGAATTATTTAAAGTATCTACTGCATACAACCAAGGATATGTCGAACATTAGGTATACAAAGCGTACAAGAGAGACAAAGTCTTTTAACATTTGGACCTGGGATTTAAAAGTGAAATATGAGTTAATAATGGGTACTCAGGGTGGTGCATAAAGGTCAAATATAATCAAGTACAAAGATATACAGTTCAGAGAGAACATGGAATGTTAACAAATGTGAAACAAGTTTGATATGGCTGAAAAACAGATAATGACCAGGACAGATATTAGTCTAGAGAGAAAAGCTGAAATCAAGATATGGAATCACTTGTATAGTTTTTGTTTTGTTTTGTTTTTTGTTTTTTTAAGTTTAGCCATTATCTGAAGGGAAATGAGTAACTACCAAAAAAATTCAATTAGGTAAATGGCATTTTCAAATATGGATCATAGAAAAAATTACTCTTCCTACAAAAATGGTTAAAGGCTTGGAAAGTAGTTATGTTGTAATTGCAAAAGTATTGAATAGAGACATGATGATTATTCATAACCAGAATAGAACTGGACTTATTCAAAATTTAATTACCAGAACTTTGTAATTAAAAATGAGAGAACCAGGAGACAAAAGTTTAATAAGAATGCCCCAGATATTAATAAATACATATTTTAAATAATAAACATTTGTGAAGTAAATATTAACCAGAACACAGCTGAAATGGGAATAGATACAAAAGCTATATAAAACTTTTTGAATAAATGCTTACAAGAACAATGCATTATGATAGAAAGTTTAATTCATCAAGTGGTTTAATTCCATAATAACCACCATAATATGACAGCTTTTATGTAACTCTCAATTATTGAGGAACATATTAAAAAATATTAGCATATGCTAGATTTGATCAACAAAACTTACAATATTGATTAACTGGTTATAGATAGATCTCAAACAAGGAGAGTATACAAATTCTGATAAATATTAATCATCTAATAGGCTATGAAACACTCAGAATTGAAAAAATTGATTTTGGATTTAGAATATTTTTAAGTTAGTCATTAATAAAAAGACAAGGCAAAATATATACTCAGGCAAAGATACTGTAATAGTAAAAAGACAAAACTGCTGTGAGATAATATATTTGCTTCATATATAACTGAGAGGCAATTAGTGTTTAGAATTTATATAAAATTCTTATCAATTTGAAAAAATGATCAAAACAAATAATTTGGAAAATAATTTTGTCACTCTCTTTTCAAATGTATATATTTTCAATATTTTGCTGATAGGGTTTGGATCTCTGTCTTTGCCCAAATCTCGTGTCAAATTGTAACTCTCAGTGTTAGAGATGGGGACATATGAGAGGTGATTGGATCACTGTGGTGGTTTCTTGTGATAGTGAGCTATCATGAAATCTGGTCATTTTCAAGTGTGTGACACATCCTCCCACTTCCTTCTGTTGTGGGCATGTGAAGTACCTCACTCCCTCTTCGCCTTCTGCCATAGCTAGAACCTTCCTGAGGCCTCCCCAGAAGCAGAAGCTGCTATGCTTCCTGTATTACCTGCAGAACCATGAGCCAATTAAACTTCTTTATCAGAGTCTCAGGTATTTCTTTATAGCAACGTGAGAATGGACTAATACAGAAAATTGGTACCAAGGAGTGGGGTGTTGATATAAAGTTACCAGAAAATGTGCAAGCAGGTTTGGAATTAGGAAATGGGCAGAGGTTAGAATAGTTTGGAGGGCTCAGCAGAAGATAGCAAGATGAGGAAAAATTGGGAACTTTTTAGATATTTGTTAAATTGTGAATGAAATGCAGATAGTGATATGTACAAGAAAGTCAAAGCTGAGGAAGTCTCTGTTGAAAATGAGGAACTTATTGGGCATGAAACACAGGTCACTTTTGTCATGCTTTAGCAAAGAGCCTGGCTGCATTGTACCCATGCTCCAGGGATCCGTGGAACTTTGAAATTGAGAGTGATAATTTAAGGTATCTGGTGCAAAAAATTTATAAGTGGCAAAGTGTTCAATAATTAACCTGGCTCCTCTAACAACCTATGCTCATAAGCATGAGCAAAGAAATGACCTGAAATTGGAACTTATATTTAAAAGAAAAGCATAGTATAAAATTTGGAAAATTTGCAGCTTGGTCATGTGGTAGAAAATAAAAATCTATTATTGCAGCAACAAATCAAACAGGCTGCAGAAATCTACATTACTAAAAGGAAGGTGAGTTCTGATAGGCAAGACAATGGGAAAGGCCTTGAAGGCATTTCAGAAATCTTCATGGTGGTGCCTCCCATCACAGAACTGGAGGCCTAGGAGGAAAGAATGCTTTCTTGGGCCAGGCCCAGGACCCTGCTGCCCGGTGTAGCCTCAGAACATACACGGTCCCTGCACCCTGGCTGCTCCACTGTGGTTCAAAGGGGCCCAGGCATAGCTGAGGCCACTGCTTCAGAGGGTGCAAGCTGTAATCCTTGGTGGCTTTCACGTGGTGTTAAGCCTTTGGGTACATACAGTACAAGAGTTGAGGCTTAGGATCCTCTAGCTAGATTTCAGAGGCTGTATGAAAAAGCCTGGATGTACAGGCAGAAGTTTGCTGCAGGGATGGAACCCAGATGGAGAACCCCTAATAGGACAGTGTGGAGGGAAAATGTGGGGTTGGAGTCTATACACAGAGTCCCCACTGGAGCATTGCCTAGTGGAACAATGAGAAGAGGGTCACCATCCTCAAGACCCTGAATAGTAGATCTACAAGCAGCTTGCATTACACATCTGGAAAAGCTGGAGGCATTCAATACCAGCTCTTGAGAACAGCTGTGGGGCCTGAACCCTGCAAAGCCACAAGGGTGTGGCTGCCCAAGGGCTTGCAAGCCGATCCCTGGCATCATTGTGCCCTGGATATGAGACACAGTCAAAGGAGATTCTTCTGGAGCTTTACATTTTAATGACTTTCCTGCTGTGTTTTTGGACTTGCATTGGGCCTTTAACCCTTTTGTTTTGGTTGATCTGGACTTTATGCACACAGTCCAGATGTGTAATGCAAGCTGCTTGTAGATCTACTATTCCTTTTTGCAATTGAAGTATTTACCCAATGGCCTATATCCCCATTATCTCTTGGTAGTAACTAAATTGTTTTTTTTTTTTTTACAGGCTCATAGGCAGAAGGGACTTGCCTTGTATAAGAGACTTGGGATTTGGACTTTAGAGTTAATGCTGAAATAAGACTCTATGGAACTGTTGGGAAGGCATGATTGTATTTTGAAATATGAGAATGACATGAGATTTTGAAGGGGCTGCAGCAGAACAATGTGGTTTGGATCTGTGTCCCTACATGAGTATCACGTTCAATGATCACACCCAGTGTTGGAGGTGGGGCCTAGTGGGAAGCTGATTGGATCATGAGGTTGTTTGCTCATGGTTTAACACCATCCCCTTTGGTGACATTCTCATGATAGTGAGTTCTCATAAGATCTGGTCATTTAAAAGTCTGTGTCACTTCCTTGCCCTCTGTCTCTTCCTCCTGCTACTGCCATGTAAAGTGCCTTGCTCCCCCTTTGTCTTTGGCCTTTCTTGGTAGCTTCCTGATACCTCCCCAAAGGCAGAAGCCATGATAATTCCTGAAGAGTCTCAGAATCATAAGTCAATTTTTATAAATTATCCAGTCTCAGGTACTTCTTTATAGCAGTGTGAGAATGACTAATACACTTGCATTTGAATATGAAGATAACCGTAAAAATATACATAACAGTGTTTTTTTTTTTAAATTATGCTTTAAATTTTGGGATATGTGTGCAGAACATGTGGGTTTCTTACATAGGCATAAAAGTGCCATGATGGTTTGCTGAATCCATCACCCCATCATCTACATTAGGTATTTCTCCTAATGCTATCCCTCCTCTAAACCCCATCCCCTGCCATCCCTCCCATAGTCCTCCACTCCCCAAAATGCCCAAGTGTGATGTTCCCCTCCCTGTGTCCATGTGTTCTCATTGTTTAACACCCACTTATGAGTGAGATCATGTGGTGTTTGGTTTTCTGTTCTTGTGTCAGTTTGTTGAGAATGATGGTTTCCAGCTTTATTCATGTCCCTGCAAAAGACACGAGCTTATCCTTTTTTATGGCTGCATAGTATTCCATGGTATATATGTGCCATATTTTCTTTATTCAGTCTATCATTGCTGGGCATTTGGGTTGGTTCCAAGCCTTTGCTATTGTGAATGGAGGCACAATAAACATATGTGTGCATGTGTCTTTATAGTAGAATGACTTACATCCTTTGGGTATATACCCAGTAATGGGATTGCTGGGTCAAATGATATTTCTACTTCTAGATCCTTGAGAAATTGCCACACTGTCTTCCACAATGGTTGAATTAATTTACACTCTCACCAGCAGTGTAAAAGCATTCTTATTTCTCCACATCCTCTCTAGCATCTGTTGTCTCCTGATTTTTTTAATGATCGTCAGTCTAACTGGTGTGAGATAGTATCTCAATGTGGTTTTGATTTGCATTTCTCTAATGACCAGTGATGATGAACATGTTTTCATGTTTGTTGGCTGCATAAATGAATTTTTTTGAGAAGTGTCTGTTCATATCCTTTGTCTGCTTTTTGTTACTAATGTCCTAAATGGCATTGTATAGATTTTCTTTTAGGGTTTTTATGGTATTAGGTTTTATGTTTAAATCTTTAGTCCATCCTGGGTTAATTTTTGTATAAGGTGTAAGGAAGGGATCCAGTTTCAGTTGTCTGCATATGGCTAGCCAGTTTTCACAACACCAGTTATTAAATAGGGAATCATTTCCCCATTGGTTGTTTTTGTCAGGATTGTCAAAGATCAGATGGTTGTAGATATGTGGCGTTCCTTCTGAGATCTGTTTTAATTGGTCTATAACTCTGTTTTGGTGTCAGTATGATGCCATTTTGTTCACTGTAGCATTGTAGTGTAGTTTGAAATCAGGTAGCATGATGCCTCTAGCTTTTTTTTTTCTTTAGGATTATCTTGGCTATATGGGCTCTTTTTTGGTTCCATACGAAGTTTAAGTTGTTTCTTTCCAATTCTGTGAAGAAAGTCAATGGTAGCTTGATGGAGATAACATTGAATCTACAAATTACTTTGAGAAGTATGACCATTTTCATTATATTGATTTTTCCTAACCATGAGAATGGAAGGTTTTTCCACCTGTTTGTGTCCTCTTATTTCATTGAGAAGTGGTTTATAGTTCTCCTTGAGGAGGTCCTTCATATCCCTTGCTAGTTGTATTCCTAGGTATTTTATTCTCTTTGTAGCAATTGTGAATAGGAGTTCACTCATGATTTGGCTCTCTGTTTGTCTATTACTGGTGTATAGGAATGCTTGTGATTTTTGCACATTGATTTTGTATCTGGAGACTTTGCTGAAGTTGCTTATCAGCTTAAGGAGATTTTGGGCTAAAACTATGGTGCCTTTTAATATACAATTTGACTTTTTCTTTTCCTAATTGAATACACTTTATTTTTCTTGCCTGATTGCCCTGGTCAGTATTCTAATACTATGTTGAATAACAGTGGTGAGAGAGAGAGCATCCTTGTCTTGTGCCATTTTTCAAAGGGAATGCTTCCAGTTTTTGCCTAATCAATATGATATTGGCTGTGAAACTGTCATAAATTGCTCTTATCATTTTGAGATATGTTCCACTGATACCTAGTTTATTGAGAGTTTTTAGCATAAAGGGATTTAAATTTTGTCGAAGGACTTCTCTGCATCCATTGAGATAACCATGTGGTTTTGGTCTTTAATTCTGTTTATGTGATGGATACCCACAAGAGAAATGAGGAAAGATCTAAAATTGACACCCTTATGTCATGATTAAAAGAACTAGAGGAGCAAGATAAAACAAATTAAATAAGAGCAGAACTGAAGGAGATAGAGACACAAAAAACCCTTCAATGAATCAATGAATCCAGCTGCTGTTTTTCTTTGAAAATATCAACACAATAGACTGGTAGCCAGACTAATAAAGAAGAAAAGAGAGAAGAATCAAATAGATGCAATAAGAATGATAAAAGGGATATCACCACTGATCCCACAGAAATACAAACTACCGTCAGGGATGACTACAGACCCCTCTGTGCAAATAAACCAGTAAATCTCGAAGAAATGGATAAATTCCTGGACACTTACACCTTCCCAAGACTAAACCAGGAAGAAGCTGAATTCCTGAATAGACCAATAACAAGGTCTGCAGTTGAGGCAGCAATTAATAGCCTAGAAATGAAAAAACGTCCAGGACTAAATGAGTTCACAGCCAAATTCTATCTATCAGATCTCCAAAGAGGTGCTGGTACCATTCCTTCTGAAACCATTCCCAGCAATACAAAAAGACGGAATCTTCCCTAACTTATTTTATGAGACCAACATCATCCTGATACCAAACCTGGCAGAGACACAACTAAAAAAGAAAATTTCAGGCCAGTATCCATGATAAACATTGATGCAAAATTCTTCAATAAAATAAAGGCAAACTGAATGCAACAGCATCCCAAAAAGCTTATCCATCACAATCAAGTTGACTTCATCCCAGGGATGCAAGTCTGGTTCAACATCCACAAATCTACAAATGTAATCTATCACATAAACAGAACTAAAGACAAAAACCACATGATTATCTCAATAGATGCAGAGAAGGCCTTTGACAAAATTCAACAGCCCTTTATGCTAAAAACTCTCAATAAACTAGGTATCAACAGAACATATCTCAAAATAGCTATTTATGACAAATCCACAGCCAATATCATACTAAATGGGCAAAAACTGGAAGCATTCCCTTTCAAAACTGTCACAAGACAAGGATGCCCTCTCTCTTACCACTGCTATTCAACATAGTATTGGAATTTCTGGCTAGGGCCATCAGGCAAGAGAAAGAGATAAAGGGCATTTGAATAGGAAGCAAACACGTCAAATTGTCCCTGTTTGCAGAAGATGACATGATTGTATACTTAGAAAGCCTCATTGTCTCAGCCCCAAATCTCCTTAAGCTGATAAGCAACTTCAGCAAAGTCTCGGGATATAATATCAATGTGCAAAAATCACAAGCATTCCTATACACCAGTAATAGAAAAACAGAGTCAAATCATGAGTGAACTCCCATTCACAATTGCTACAATGAGAATAAAATACCTAGGAATACAGCTAACAAGGGATGTGAAGGACCTCCTCAAGGAGAACTACAAACCACTTCTCAATGAAGTAAGAGGGGACACAAACAGATGAAAAAATATTCCATGGTCATACTTCCTCTGCACAGCTAAGGAAACTATCAGTAGAGTGAGCCAGCAACCAACAGAATGGTAATAAATTTTTGCAACCTATGTCTCTGACCAAGGGCTAATATCCAGAATTTATGGAGAACTTGAACAAATTTACAAGAAAAAAAAAAAACATCAAAAAGTGGGCAAAGGATAAGAACAGATGCTTTTCAAAAGAAGACATATGAGGCCAACAGACTTATGAAAAAATGCTCATCATCACTGGTCATTAGAGAAATGCAAATCAAAACCACAATGAGATACCATCTCACGCCAGTTAGAACGGCGATCATTAAAAAATCAGGAGACAACAGATGCTGGAGAGGATGTGGAGAAATAGGAACACTTTTACACTGTTGGTGGGAGTGTAAATTAATTCAACCATTGTGGAAGACAGTGTAGCAATTCCTCAAGGATCTAGAACCAGAAATACCATTTGATCCAGCAGTCCCATTACTGGGTTTATACCCAAAGGATTATCAATTATTCTGTTATAAAGACACATGCACACGTGTTTATTCTGCCACTGTTCACAATCGCAAAACTTGGAACCAACCTATATGCCCATCAATGATAGACTGGATGAAGAAAATGTGGCACATATATACCATGCAATACCATGCAGCCATAAAAAAGGATGAGTTCATATCCTTTGCAGGTTCATGTATAGAGCTAGAAACAATCATTCTCAGCAAACTGACACAAGAACAGAAAATCAAACATGGCATGTTCTCATTCATAAGTGAGTGTTGAACAATGAGGACACAGGGAGGGGAACATCACACACTTGGGTCTGGGGGTGAGAGGCTACGGGAGGAATAGTAGGGGTTAGGGGATTGGGGAGGGATAACATTAGGAGAAATATCTAATGTAGATGATGGGGCTATGGAAGCAGCAAACCAGTACCATGGCATGTGTATAACTATGTAACAAACCTGCACAATCTGCACATGTACCCCAGAACTTAAAGTATAATAAACAGATAAAAACATTATTACTTGTGAAATATTGTTCAATATTCTAAAAACACAGATTCAGGAAATTGAGACTGAAGTTTGATATTATGTTAGACACATACACATTAAATACCAAAGCAGCACGCAGACATAAAATGAACACATTTCATTCCTGAATACCTGTTAATGATGATTCTCTTCCACCCTGATGCTTTGTAACATTAACAATGAGAGAGAGAGAGAGAGAGAGAGAGAGAGAGAGAATATGAATGAGAAAGGAGACACACAAAAAAAACATATCAACATGGAAATTACTGTAAATCTCAAAACCAAGCAAAACTAATTAACTTAATGTTTAAGCATATATGTGGATAAATCAGGAAAAATTGTTTTAAGGAATAAAAAAATGAATCAATAAGATAAAATTTAAATTGCAATGTACGCAAGTGGATGTTGTGTAAAACTTAAGAGAAGATAACTTATGAGTGAATATGAGACCAGCTGGAATTCGAGAGAATGTCAATGAAAGTGATATGTGAAATTTAAAATCTATATTAAAGATAGCATGGAAGATTTCATATTTTTCTTCATTCTACTCTGCAATCTTGAATTACAACAAATACAAGTTTCAACCATGGAAATAATAATCATAGCTGTAGTAAGAGAAGGACATTATAGAAGAATCAGAATCTACAAAGACCACTGTTTCTCTGATTTACAAGGCTCACCTTGAACTATTACTAGAGATTTAAAAAATCATCTATTTTAAACAACTAAAATATTTTTTTATGGCAGTCTAATCTTGCCGTAGCTCACATAGATGCAATAGCAAACAGTGAGTTACAACAGATTTGGTAATTTCTAATACTAATTTGACTTGTTTTGTAAATAAGTATTAATTATGTTTGTACCTTTAATTTATTAATTTGATATATTCCTTTGCATGTGACACACATTGTATCAAATTCATGTTGACTTGAATATCCAAAATATCAAACTTTGAAAGCAAGCTATTTAATTCTTCAGTGTAGACAACTGTAATATAAGCAACATAATTGTATTTCATTTTCATTTATTTCATACATATAAGAAGGCACTGTAAGAGATTTACTCTACATTGATATCCCAGTGGACAAAGATTCTACCGCCATATAGATTTTTAATTAAACCACACAACTCTCCTGGTTGCCTCAATAAGTAAAGAAAAGGTAAGATAAGCCTCATTCCAAATGTTTTATACTTATACCTAAAAGATGCATATATCACTTCTACTTACATTCTTTATATAACAGGTAGTCACATGACCTTGGCTACCTACAAAAGAAGAAGGAAAAAGTGTGGCCTTCTGTGAGGTCTAGAAGAATGGATATTGAAAAAAATTTATCAAATATTTTATGGCTGTGAATATTAAAAATCAAAGCAGAGCAGTAGTAATATATATCACAGTTAACTATTCTGTTCATTATGTTTGTTTTATACATCTTCCTGCAGGTAAAACATATACAAGCCCTTCCCAAATGAGACAATCTAGAGGCTTCATGTAGTCATATATCCATGTAGTCATATATCCAACTTAAAATACAGCATCTCCGGGACATAATTAATGGTACTTATTTTGGGGGGAAAGTTAGTTGTATGTAATTATAAAACTGTGCAGTCGGTTTCTGTTAGTTATGTAACAATTATTTGTTTTGAAATTCAACTGCTAAAATTTAGCAGTATATTTGAGAAAATGGACTCTTAGCTACTTTAGTACCCAAACCATTTTATTCTATAGCATGTTTTTGTTTGACTGCTTAGAAATTTGTTGTTTTGTTTTAATGAGATAGGCATATTCTATGCTTTCTCCAATAGGAAGACTGTTGTAAAAGAACAGTTAACGTGAAATTTAATTATGAATACTATATTTTTGTCATAAATTGTATAGCAGATAATTAAATTATTGTGGATGTCTTTTCTTCCATTCTATTACATTGTTAATTGAAGTAGGTTGTAAATTTATCCCTGCTTTCAAACTGTAGAATACTAATATATGGATTATATAATGGGAAATATTACTGTAATACTATTTTACTTCATGATAATTTAATTGCCAAAAGGCAATTTGGGTGGAAAATTATGCTTTAATTTAAGAGATAACACAAATTAATCCTTGATTTAAAAAATGATAATGTTATTGCTTTTTTAATAAAGGCTTTTAAAACATTTTCATGTATTTTGTTATGTTACTGTATTTGTATTTTGATGTAAGGATAAAATAAAAATGAAATAACAATAACTAGAAATATGAACTGCAAACAACCATAAGAAAATCTAGACACTTTTTTCTACTTTGACAGATGTCAACATTCCTTAAATTGCCACCATCAATTTCTTAAGTAACGTAAGTGCTAACAACATAGATTTTTGGATTCAGACTCCATGTATTTAGATTTAATCTTGAAACATGAACTTTAAAGGTATTTATTATTAAATTTTATTTTTCTCATTTTTAAAATGTAAGTAATAACAGTTACAGGGATGTGGTAAGGATTATTCCATCTAAGATACTTATTACTGCTTTGGCACATAGTAAGCACTTTTATAAGTGATGCTTTTTCTCTTTTTTCATTTTAAAAAAGATAATTCTTTTTTGTAAAGAAAAAAAAGAGATAATTCAAGGAAAATGTGATGGCAGAGAGCCCTGGTGTTTAAATCTTAATCATTTTCTTCAGGAAAAGCTTAACAGAATATTTCCTATGATGACAAAACTAATACTTTCTTTTTTATAGCAGAGGTAAAATGAGGAGAATAGCCAAGAAAAATCCTCTCATATAAATGTTATGCTCACTGTCTTCTATTTTAAAGAGTCAACCTCATTAGCCATGAGGTCTTCCTATCTTCTGTTAAAATTTCATTTTCAAGAAACTTACTGACATTAAGTCACTTCTAAAATCTTGCTGCATTTCCCTGCTACTTATATATCCCTATTTTAAACATGGTAGCTTTTGAAGCTCTCAGTACTTTACTGAATGAAGTTCTAATGAGATTAAGCTGTGCTTTGAAAGCTGTGCTTTTCTTTTTTCTTTAAAAGAAAGCACTGAGAGATTTAGAAAAGGCCAAATGTACCCAAAGGATTATAAAACATTCAATTATAGACACATGCACAGGTGTGTTTATTGTGGCACTCTTTACAATAGCAAAGACTTGGAACCAACCCAAATGCCCATCAATGATAGACTGGATAAAGAAAATGTGGCACATATACAGCATAGAATACTATGCAGCCATAAAAGAGGATGAGTTCATGTCCTTTGCAGGGACATGGAAAGAGCTAGAAACCATCATTTTCAGCAAAGTGACACAAGAACAGAAAACCAAACACTGCATGTTCTGACTCATAAGTGGGCGTTGAACAATGAGAACACATGGACACAGGGAGAGCAACATCACACACTGGGGCCTGTCAGGGAGTTGGGAGAAGCTAGGGGAGGGAAAGCAGGGGGTGGGGGGGATTGGGGAAGGCTAATATTAGGAAAAATACCTAATGTAGATGACAGAGGGATGGATGCAGCAAACCACCATGGCAATGTATACCTATGTAACAAACCTGCATGTTCTGCATATGTGCCCCAAAATGTAAAGTATAAAGAAAGTAAAGAAAAAGAAAATAATCAGAGTAAAGAGACAACCTACAGAGTGGAAGACAATATTCACAATCTACACATCCAACAAAGGGCTAATATTCAGAATCTACAAACAAATCAGGAAAAAAAAAATCCCGTCAAAAAGTGGGCTAAGTACATGAATAAACAATTGTGAAAAGAATATATACAAATAGCCAACAAGCATATGAAAAAATGCTCAACATTCCTAATGATCCAGGAAATGCAAATCAAAGCCACAAAGTGATATCACCTCACTCCTGCAACAATGGCTATAATAAAATAACAGATGATGCCGGAGAGGATGTGCAGAAATAGGAACACTTTTACACTGTTGGCGGGAGTGTAAATTAGTGCAACCATTGTGGAGGACAGTGTGGAGATTCCTCAAGGACTTAGAAATTCCATTTGACCCAGCAATCCCATTACTGGGAATATACCCAAAAGATTATAAATCATTCTATTAGACACATGCACACTTATGTTCATAGTGGCACTGCTTACAATAGCAAAGACCTGGAACCAACCCAAATGCCTATCGA
>CAUYQU010036237.1:0-23455 GCA_963574635.1 Cheracebus regulus
TAATTGCATAAGCATTTTACAGATTTAAATGAAATCCTGAGCAATAGAGCAAGATTTTCGTTCTCTCTCCCTCTTTCTCTTTCTTTTTTCTCTTTTATTCTACTTCTTTCTCTCTCTTAAAAAAAAAAAAAAAAAAAAGAAGGCTCATTTTTAGTCAGTTAATAGTTAGTTTTAAATTCTGTCCAGACAACATACCCCCTACTCCTACTCCTGGGGAAGACCCCCTCCTGCCCCACCTTCCATACTGCCAAACCCAATGGTCACTTCTCAGCCCTCTTCCTAGCTGACCTGGCCATAGCATTGAACACACTTCCTTCTTCCTAAAACACTTTCTTCACATGGCCTCTGGTCCCCCAATGCCTCTGGGTTTTCCTTCTAGCTGCTCCTTCTCAGTCTCTGTATTGGATCCTCCTCATTTTCATAGCCTCTAAATACTGAAATCACAAGGTTCAGTCTTCAGACGTCTCACTCTGTAGGTGATCTCCTAAAGTCCTAAGACTTACTAACTGGTAATTTTGTGGAGACTTATTTTCTCTGGTCATTTAAGGACATCTGTGTGCTGGACACTTCAAAATTTGTACCTCCCAGTTGAGACTTCCTCTCTGAACTCAGATACTTTTATATTTAAGAGATGGGAATCTCACTCCATCACCCAGACTAGAGTGCATTGGTATGATCACAGCTCACTGCAGCCTCCAACTTCTGAGCTCAAGCAATCCTCCCACTTCAGCCTCCTGAGTAGCTGGGACTACAGGTATGTGACACCATGCATGGCTAATTTTTAAAAATTTTTATTTAAAGAGACAGAGTCTCACTTTGTTGCCCAAACTAGTCTCAAATTAGTAGCCCCAGGTGATCCTCCCACCGTGGCCTCTCAAAGCGCTGAGATTACAGGTGTGAGCCATTGTGCTGGGGGCAGATACTTATATTTAATAAATATATTCTCAACACCTCCACCAGGACGTCTTGCTGGTGCCTCAAACTCACTCCTTGCCCCATCAAAATCCAGCTCTGTATCTAGTCCTGTCTCTGGGCAGATGGCAACTTTAGTTTTCATGTGCCTTAAACCAAATCCTTGCATTAATACTTTGCTCCTCTTTCTCTAATACCCCACATCTAACCCATCAGCAAATCCTGTTCACTTCACCTTTAAAATATATCCAGAATCTCCTGACTGACTCTTACCCCTGCACTCTGTTCAAGCCACCATCGTACCAGCTTGGATTATTGCAGTAGCCTCCTGTCTCTATTCCTACTCCTCTACATAGAAGCGAGGGTGGTCTTTTCAAAATGTAAGGGAAATCACTTATCCCTTTGCTCAAACCCTCTTTCCATCTCACTCAGAATGAATTCCAATACCTTTACCAAAGCCCTTTAGGCCCATTAATAATAATCCAGCACTATCCAAACCTCCAGCCACTATGTACTCTTACCCACTATGATTCTCTAGTCTGCTCACTCTCTGCAGCCATAATGCTTCCTTAATGCTTCTCAAAACTCTCAATTACATTATTACCTCAGAGTCTTTGCACCAGCTTTCACTCCTTTCTGGAACACTGTTTCCCCAGCTACCTGCAAAGTTCTCTTCATCATTTTTTTTACTCTACTTAACAATCACGTGATCAGAAAGGCTTGTCTTTTTAAACATTATGTATTTTTGTAGGTTGATAGTAGGTATATGTATTTATGGGTTACATGAAATGCTTTGATACAGGCATGCAATCCATAATAATCACATCATGGAAAATGGGGTATCCATCACCTCAAGCATTGATCCTTTGTATTAGTGTTACAAACAATCCAATTATACTCTTTTATTTTAGAATGTACAATTAAATTCTTATTGACTATAGTTGCTATATTAGTCCATTTTCATGCTGCTGGTAAAGACATACCACGAGTGGGAAATTTACATAAGAAAGAGGTTTAATGGACTTACATATGGCTGAGGAGACCTCACAATCATGGTGGAAGGTGAAAGGCATATCTTACATGGTGGCAGACAAGAGAAGAGAGATTATGCAGGGAAACTCCCCTTTTTAAAACCATAAGATCTCATGAGACTTATTCACTAATCATGAGAACCACATGAGAAAGACCTGCCCCCATGATTTAATTACCTCCCACCGGATCCCTCCCACAATGCTTGGGAACTCAAGATGAGATTTGGGTCGGGACACAGCCAAACCATATCAGTCACCCTGTTGTGCTATCAAATACTAGGTCTTATTTATTCTTTTTATTTTTTATATATTTTTGTACCCATTAACCATCCCCATCTCCCCACTACCCTTCCAAGCCTCTGGTAAGCATCCTCCTACTCTCTACCTCCATGAGTTGAGTTGTTTTGATTCATAGCTCCCACAGATAAGTGAGCATATGTGATGCTTGTCTTTCTGTGCCTGTGTCTTTCTGTGTCTTTCTTATTTCACTTTATATAATGACCTTCAGTTCCAACCCATTTTTGCAAATGACTCAGTCTCATTCTTTCTTATGGCTGAATAGTACTCCATTGTGTATATGCACTATATTTTCTTTATCCATTCATCTGTTGATGGACACTTAAGGTTGCTTACAAATCTTGGCTATTGTGAACAGTGTTGCAGCAAACATGGGAGTGTGGACGTCTCTTCGAGATACTGATTTCCTTTCTTTTGGGTATATGTCCAACAGGGGATCACTGCACTGTATGATAACTCTATTTTTAGTTTTCTGAGGAACTTCCTAACTGTTCTCTATAGTGGTTGTACTAACTTACATTCCTATGAACAGTGTATGAGAGTTCCCTTTTCTTCACATCCTCACCAGCATTTGTTATGGCCTGTCTTTTGGATAAAAGCCATTTTAATTGGGATGAGATGAAATCTCATTGTAGTTTTGATTTGCATCTCTCTGATGATCAGTGACATCGAGCACCTTTTCATTTACCTGTGTGCCATTTGTATGTCTTCTTTTGAGAGTTGTTTATTCAAATCTTTTGCCAATTTTTAAATTGGACTATTAGATTTTTTTCTTATAGAGTTGTAGGCTCCTTAAATATTTTGAGCTCCTTAAACATTCCAGTTATTAATCCATTGTAAGATGGGTAGTTTGCAAATATTTTCTCCCATGCTGTGGGTTGTCTCTTCACTTTGTTGATTGTTTCCTTTGCTGTGAAAAACGTTTTAATGTCATGTGATCCCATTTGTCTGTTTTGCTTTGGTTACCTGTGGAGTACTGCTTGTGGAGTAGTGCTCAAGAAATGTTTGCCCAGACCAGTGTCCTGGAGAGTTTCCCCAATGTTTTCTCATAGTAGTTTCATAGTTTAAGGCCTTAGATTTAAGTTTTCACTCCACTTTGGTTTGACTTTCTGATATGGCAAGAGACAGAGATCTAGTTTCATTCTGCACAGGAATGTTCAGTTTCCCTACCACTATTTATTGAAGAGACTGTCCTTTCCCCAGTGTATGTTCTTGGTACCTTTGTTGAAAATGAGTTCACTGCAGCTGTGTGGATTTGTTTCTTGGTTCTCTATTCTGTTTTATTGGTCTATGTGTCTGTTTTTATGCAATTACCATGCTGCTTTAGTTACTACAGCTCTGTAGTATAATTTGAAGTCAAATAATGTGATTCCTCCAGTTTCGTTCTTTTTGCTTGAGATAGCTTTGGCTATTCTGCATCTTTTGTGGTTCCATATAAACTTTAGGATTGTTTTTTCTATTTATGTGAAGAATGTCATTGGTATTTTGATAGGGATTGCACTGAATCTATAGATTGCTTTGGGAAGTATGGATATTTTAGAAATATTGATTCTTTCAATCCATGAATATGGAATATCTTTGCATTGTTTGTGTCTTCTTCAATTTCTTTCATCAATGTATTATAGTTTTTATTGTAGAGGTCTTTCACTTCGTTGGTTAAGCTTATTCCTTAGTTTTAATTTTATTTGTGGCTATCGCAAATGGGATTACTCTTATTTTTTTTTTCAGATCGTTCACTTTGGCATATAGAAATGCTACTGATTTTTGTATGTTGATTTTGTATCCTGCAATTTTACTAAATGTATTAATTCTAATAGTTTTTGGTGGCAGTTTTAGGTTTTCCTAAATGTAAAATTGTATCATCTGAAAACAAGGATCATTTGACTTCATCTAGAAAGATCTTTCTTGACCAACATATGCCCCATCACTCTCATCTCCTTATCTAGCTTCGTTTTTCTTCTTAGCCCTTGCCACTAGGTGATGTCTTAAATATCCATTATTATGTTGCCCACTTTAAAGTGTCCCAGGCATGAGCCTGATTACTTGACTGATGACTTCCTTCAAGGCTTAGGTCCAAGGGCTTTCGGAGGTCTCAGCATATATTGTTAATTGATCATAGCCCTGTGTGTGGTCTCCAAAGTGTTTGTGATTCACAGGCATGATGGAGGGCACTGACATGTGAGAGGGCATTTCTTGTGCCATCCCTAGTTGAAAACAAGTCCAATGTATACATCACATTCCTATGCTCAATGCTGATGTTGTAGTTTGAAATTTGCCTGATGGGTTGATCCAGAGGCTAAGATGGGTTGGGATGGGGGAAGATGATACTCCTGACCTCCTAAATTACCCCCTACAGAGATGGCTCACTGTACTGCGATTCCCCCAATGCCTCAGAAAAGCTTGAGGCCCCTAGCCATCCCCAATTCCCTGAGAATTCAGAGACCAAAAAACATTCCTCTTCTTTTCTCCCTGCCTCAGCACTTTCCAGCAGGTGTTCTGGAGAACAATACTCTCCTCTGAGTTCAATCTCTGTTGCCCTCATTGTCATCTCCTCTTACATCTGTCAGACTTCTCTTACACAACATGCCCAAATCAACTTTATGCTCTTCGCCTCTGAGCAGAAACCCTGCTCTTCCAGTCTCCCCTTCAGCAAATGGCCTCACTGTCCATCTATTGCCTGAGAACTTTGGAGTTAGCCTGGACGTTATACTCTCTCCTCATTTATCCCCCACACCTGTTGATTGTATCTGTCAATCTACTTTTCCTGTCCATTTCTCTCTAGACCACAATCGTAGGGTGAGTTATCATCTGAATTTCTATATTAAGGATTCTGAGATGTTCTGCAGGGAGGAAACTCTATTAACTTGGTTAACTCAGGGTTTCCAAATCATATTTGACAAAAAACACTTGATCCCTGCAGCATATCTCCCAAGACTGTGCGCCGAGGAGCACTTTTTTTTGAGACATGCCCCTGATTTGTCTCCAGAGTTGAGAAAGGCCTGTAGGATTTCCACTCTGTGATGTTCAGGCTGTTTCGAGGGTTTGGTAATGTAATGTGGCTTCCTTTGCCCCACAGTGCCATGCTGTGGGGTGCAGAAGTGAACACCTTTCTGTAACTCAGGATCTGTAACACATCTGTTCAGCAATTTACTCAGATGGCTCTGCCCACATTTTCTTTCCTTGTTTTATTCTGGGGTACATACAATGAAATACACTCCAGTCTCCAGGTGAAGGATGTGTCCATGTCATCACCATACCCTTCCCTCTACTGCCTGACCTGCAGTATTCCAATCCTAAACAATACTCACCCACTTAGTGATTTTTAACTAGCACATTCCATCAGCTTTGTTATTTACATACACATTTATGTATTCAGTCAGTGTTTATTGTGCTAGAGAGACACTATTTTAGATGCTGGGGATACAGTGGTGAACAAAATTGTTAAAGTCCCTGCATTCACTGAAATAACAGGGAGAGAAATAATAAATGGAGAAATAAAACAAATAAACGTGAAAATGACCAGGTGATGGTAATAAAGATAAAGCAGGAGCTAGCGGCTGATGGAGGGCCTGTGTTGTCTGGAAGACTGTGTGGGTGGGTTGGTTGGGGTGGGAGAGGCTGTGGCAGTGGCATGGTGATACCTTCCTAAGGACACAGGAGGCTGGTGGAGGCCAGACAGAGGGCAGCTGCTATGGAAACACGGCGAGGTCTTAGATTTGACCTTTCAGTAATGTTTAGTTGGTATCAGTAATGGCATCTTCTATCTCTTTTGTAAATAGGCAAATGCCAGGCAGAACTGTATATAAAGAAAGACTCACACGCTAAGAAAAATTCTTTATCTTAGCAGATAGACTGAAATCATTGTCTGTGACTTCTGTGATCTGAACATTTGTGACCCTGCCCTCCCACCCCATAATTCATATGCTGAAATCCTAACATCTGAATTATGGGGTGATGGCATTAGGAGGTGGGGCTTTAGGGAGGTGATTAGGCCATGACAGTGGAGCCCTCATGAATATGATTAGTGCCCTTATAAGACAAGACCCCAGAGAGCTTGTTCACTCTTCCCGTCATGTGAGGACTCAGCAAGACAGTGCTGTCTGTGAACCAGAAAGAGGGCTCTCATCAAGAATCAAGTCTGCTGTGTCTTGATCTTGAACTTCTGGCCTCTAGAACAGTGAGAGATATATTTCTGTTATTTATGGGCCACCCAGTCTATACTATTCTGTTATAGCTGCCAGAATAGTCTAAGACAGTACCTAAATATGTGTATTTTTCTAAAATGTGTATTTCATCTTTGAATTTAAATACAGAAAGCATTCCTTGGAGACAGACTTCTAATTTAAGATTGATTTGAAAGAAATGCAGGCCTGGATAAGTGGGTGACCAGTCGCACCACGCATACTTCCAAATAGGATCTGAGACTGCAAGGCAGATGTTCTCCTGTGCCGTCACAGCCGGCAGATGGTCTCTCATTTCACCTGAGCTGTCCTCACAACTTGGTACTGCGTCCCAGTACCGGCAGTCACTAGATCACGGACAAAGTGGTGAACTCCAGGAGACTCCAGTAGCTCCTATGCATGGAGACAGAGGGGTGGTTAGGTGGGAGGGATGTTTTGCAAAAAAATTTTAAAGTGCTAGTGGTCTTGGGTCTGAACTCTTCCTTCTAGGTTCACCCCCTTTGGGTCCATTTTCCTTACCATCCCGGTCCCTGACACCTCCTTCTCTAAAATCCTAGGTCTTCTGTGTCTGCCCACTCAATTGGCACTTCGTTTATATCACTCTAGTGATGCCCAGTGATACGCATTTCCCATATCAATTGTCCCTGGCTGCATGGGTATAGAGTCTCTCAGGCTTCCCTCAGGACCACCTGGGGTCGAGTTACAATGCAGAATCTAATTCAGTAGGTCTGGGTGAGGCCGAGCCTCAGGTGAAGGCTGCAAGGCTGGGTCATGCTCTGAATAATGAGGTATAATAAGATTGTAACATGCAAACTGACGTAACTAGGCTCAAGTTCAGCTCTGCTCTTAACTAACTCTAATTCTGAAGCTTTCAGATCTCTAGGCCTCAGTTTTATGCTTGCCTGCCTGCCTGCCTGCCTTCATTTCCTTCCTTCCTTTCTCTTTCTCTTTTCCTCTTTCTTTCCTTCTTTCTTTCTTTTTCTTTCTTTATCTTTCTCCTTCTTTCTTTTTCTTTCTCTTTCTCTTTTTTCTCTCTTTCTTTCTTTCCTTCTTTCTTTCTCTCTCTCTCTCCCTCCCTCCCTCCCTTCCTTCCTGTTTTTCTTCCCTCCCTCCCAGGTTCTTGCTCTGTCTCTCGGGCTGAAGTGCAGTGGTGCAAATACGGCTCACTACAGCCTCGACCTCCTGGGCTGAAGCAGTCCTCCCTCCTCAGCCTCCTGAGTAGTTGGGACTACAGGTGTTAACACCACATTGAGGTAATTGTTTGTTTGTATATTTGGTAGAGACAGGATCTCATTTTTGTGGCCAAAGCTGGTCTCGAACTCCTGGGTTCAAGTGATCCTCCTGCCTTAGCCTTCCAAAGTGCTGGGATGACAGGTGTAAGCCACCAGGTCC
The DNA here is from genome assembly GCA_963574635.1 of Cheracebus regulus. Taxonomy (NCBI): domain Eukaryota; kingdom Metazoa; phylum Chordata; class Mammalia; order Primates; family Pitheciidae; genus Cheracebus; species Cheracebus regulus. The sequence goes on from CAUYQU010036237.1 coordinate 7,814, forward strand.
AGCTAAGCCACAGTTTTCTTAACTTAAAAGGGGCATACATACATTGTAAGCTGGTGGATAATGGATACTACCCATACCCACAGAACTTCTAGTTTATGAATTCTTCACAACTTTCTCCACTTTCTTTTATGCTCATACTGGAGGTCAATTTGCCATCTCCTGTCTGCTCCCAGGGTTTGCTGGGGTGCTTGGGTGGCACGATGGATGTGCATGTTTAGCACACAGCCTAGCATGTGGTACATGGCTGCGGCTGTGGTGATTATTTTTATTATGGTTGCACAAAACTTCCCCAAACCCATATGATTAACATAAAATAACTACTTCCATAATCTGCACCACTATTAATTTCCAGTGAAAAACTGAAGAACTGTGTGGGCTGCCTTTGAAGATGAAGCAGATGTCTGCCACAATCTGTTTCCATTCTGAGGAGCACAAGCTAAACAACAGCCTCTTCACTCCTTGCTTACATCCCAACTCTGAGTCGATCCATCAAGACCCTCCACTGAGAAAGCAAATTATAACGATCTTTGTATGAGGCAGTTCGAACGTGTTTTCCTGTTGCTTATAAACTAAGTCACCACCCAAACTGCTGAGAAATCTCTGCACGTCAGATATTTTTCTCCTAATTGATAAGAAAGTCCTCAAAAATAGAACTGTCATCTGACAAATCCTGGAACTAATTGCCTTACACATAGCAGGCTGCTAAATGTGACCGGCATTCTCCCCTCCATTCAGTGGTTCCCAAGGAAACAAGGTTAATGCACTCATGACTAACGTTTGCCTTGTCAATCCCAGTTCACTGCAGTAGGCATAGAGCATGAGGGGAAAGTGCTGAGAACGTCGTTTCATGCTTTTATTCCTCTTCTGCCGGAAGTGCAAATGTCTCAACCAAAGATTAAACACATGCTCAACCAACCATCAAAAATCAACCAGCATCTGCCCTTGTCCCCTGCTTCTAAGGTTTGCCTGAGTGTCCTACTGGTACCAGAACACTGAGGCATTCAAACTCCTCAACCACAGAGTTTTAACAGGAGTGAACTCTTTAGCAATGACGGGTTAGAGTTTTCTTTGGGTGTATTTTGACAATTTATTACTTTTCTTCCATAGACACATGTCACCTTATTTAAAAAATATGTAAAATATTTCTACCTATGGAAAATAACAGACATAGTTTTTTTCCACATTAAAATCTTAAAAAACATTTTTTATATATTTAAGGAGTACAAGTGCAAGTTTCTTACATGCATATATTGCATCATGGTGAGGTCTGGGGTTTTAGTGAACCATCCATCGTCCAAATAGTGAATACTGCACCCAGTAGGTAATCTTTCAACCCTCACCCTCCTCCCTCCCTCCCACCTTTTGTAGTCTCTAATGTCTATTATTTCATTCTCTGTGTGTACACACACACACACACACACACCCCCATGTGTGCCCATTGTTTAACTCCCACTTATAAGTGAGAATATGCAGTATCTGACCTTCTGTTTCTGAGTTGTTTCATTCAGGCTAATGGCATCCAGTTCCATCCATGTAGCTGCAAAAGACATGATTGCATTCTTTTTTATGGCTATGTAGTATTTCATGGTAGATATTTATACCACATTTTCTTTATCCAATCCAGCACTGATGGATACTTAGGTTGATTCCATATCTTTGCTACTGTAAATAGTGCTGTGATAAACCGTACAAGTGCAGATGGCTTTTTGATATAATAATTACTTTCCCTTTCGGTATATATCCAGTAGTGGGAGTGGTAGGCCAAATGGTAGTTCTGCTTTTAGTTCTTTGAGAAATTTCCATACTGTTTTCCATAAAAGTTGTACGAATTTACATTCCACCAACAGTAAGTGTTTCCTTTTCTCCATATCCTCACCAACAACTGTTTTTTTTTGTTTTGTTTTGTTTTTGTTTAATTTTGAGATGGAATCTTGCCCTGTAACCCAGGCTGGAGTGCAGTAGCACAATCTTGGCTCACTGCAACCTCCACCTCCCGGGTTCAAGTGATTATCCTGCCTCAGCCTCCCCAGTAGCTGGGATTTCAGGCATCTACCACCATGCCCAGCTAATTTTTATAGTTTTTTTTAAATAGAGATTGGATTTCACCATGTTGGCCAGACTGGTCTTGAACTTCTGGCCTCAGGCGATCCACTCTCCTTGACCTCCCAAAGTGCTGGGATTGCAGGTGTGAGCCACCATGCCTGGCCCAACATCAGTTGTTTTTAGGCTTTTTAACAATAGCCATTCTGACTAATGTAAGATTGTATTTCATTGTGGTTTTAATTTTCATTTCTCTGATGCAAAATTAAAGAGATTATTAAAATGATGTGTGTGTCATGTTTCACACTTATAATCAGAAATGACAATAGTAATAATGACAACAAAATCCCCAAATTCATCATCTTTTTCTCCAATTCAGTCCTTTCTGACTTCCAATTTTGATTTTGATGCCAACACAGTACTCAAAACAATCAGTGTGAAACCCTTAGAGCTGTGATTGAAGGTTACCTCTTCTTTAACCCACAAAGCCAATTGATGGCACCTCCAAGTTTTTTAAAATTTGTTTTATTTTTCTGGTTCTCATTTCTACTTTATTTTAAAAGCTTCAATTGCCATCCTTTTCCTTATTCTAGTTCTTTCTAAGTTAGCAGTTTTAGTCATTTGAAGATATTGTTCCACTGTCTCCTTGCTTCACTGTAGGTTGAGAAATCAGCTGTCAGTCTTGTAACTCCTTCTTGTTTAATCTGGCTGGTTTTTTTTTCTCCTTTCTGGATGACTTTAAAAATCTTATTTTTGGTGTTCTATAATTTCTCTATGTTATGCTCAGTTGTAGATGTCTTTTTTTATTTTTGTTTTCTTTTTTCTATTTTAATTAATTAATGAAATAAGAAGAGGCTATGTTGTTGCCCAGCCTGGTCTTGAACTCCTGTGCTCAAGTAATCCTCCCACCTTGGCCTCCCAAAGTGCTGAGATCACAGGTGGAAGTCACCATATATGGCCTTATTTTTTAAATTTTCGGATGCCATTAAAGAAATACTTTATTTTGTCTGTATCATTGTGGATGCCACTACTGTTATGTTAGTAATACAAAACTACCACATTCTATTCTCTGTTTAAAAAGTCTTTGGCCAAGCTCTGGAGAATTTTTATAGACACATTCTCCTGTGTGGGCTGGATCAGTGAACACTTCAATAAAATCTATTTCCAGGAAGAATAGACCATGTACTTTATCAGCCAGAGTGACTCCTGTAGAAGAGACCTTGTCAAGCAGAAGCTGGTACTTGCATCCCAGAATCTTCCATGATTAGAGAAAAAAAAGTTTGGACAAAGGAATATTTACTGGTTAATTCTAAAAAATATTTCAAAGGATACAGATGAACAGCCAGATGGAAGAGGTATGTAGGCTGTGGTATGGGAGAAGGGATGAGGAGCTTCACTGCCCTCTTGGGGCACACTACCCTCCAGGAACCTCCACGTGTTCAATTATCTAGAAGCTCCAGATGTTTTTTAAATATTCTACTTGACATTAGTTAGGCTTCCTGAAGCTGAGGAAGCTAAAGTTTTCCTACTATTTCTAGAAATTCTTAACCATTATGTCATCCAATTGTGCATCTCTTTCATTCTTCCTTTTTCTCCTTTTGTCACTCTATTTAGACATCTGAGGGAAGTTCTCACTTTATTCTCTGTATCTTCAACCCTCTCTTATTTTGCATTTCATCATCTTTCAGTTATGCATTCAGGGTGATTTCTTTAGAAATGTCTTTCAGTTTACAAAGTTTTTCTTTTGCTGAATCAATTCTGCTATTTAATCTGTTTAGGGAGTTTCCATTTCCCCTTTTTCATTTACATGTTCATGGCACAGAGCTTTAAAACTCTTGAAATTTGTGATAGAGATGTCTTTGTCATGCTAATGAGACAACTCATGGTGGGACCCTAGATAGCTTCAGGATGAGGCTGGCCAGAAAAACCAACCACATGATTAGAAGGTTGAAACTTTCAGCCACCTGACCTCCAGGGAGGGGAGAGGGGCTGGATATTGAGTCCATCATGGGATCAATGATGCAATCAATAATGTATATAATGAACCCCTATAAAAACTCTGGGCACTGGGCTGAGCCTGGTGGCTCACACTTGTCATCCCAGCACTTTGGGAGGCTGAGGAGAGTAGATTACAAGGTCAGGAGGTCGGGACCATTCTGACTAACATGGTGAAACCCCATCTCTACTAAAATACAAAAATTAGCTGAGTAGGGGGTGGCCAGGGCCTGTAGTCTCAGCTACTTGGTAGGCTAAGACAGGAGAATCACTTAAACCTGGGAGGCAGAGGTTGTAGTGAGCCAAGATCACACTGCTGCACTCCAGCCTGGCAATAGAGTGAGACTATGTCAAAAAACAAAACAAAACAAAACAAAACAAAAAACTCTGGACACTGAAGCTCAGGAGAGCTTCCTGGTCAGTAAACAGATCAATGTCCCAGGAGAGTGCTATGCCCTGATTTCATGAGCAGAGGGCATAGAAACTCTGTGCTTCTTAGAGCTCACCCTATGTCTTTCATTTGGCTGTTCCTTCTCACTGTATTTTTTATACTAACACTGTAATTGGGCCAGGCACAGGGGCTCATGCCTATAATCCCAGCACTTTGGAAGGCAAAGGTGGAAGTATCACTTCAGTTCAGGAGTTAGAGACCAGCCTGGACAAAATGAAGAAACCCTGTTTCTACAAGTAAGCAAACAAACAATAACAACAATAAAGAAAGAAAAACAAACAATAAACAAAAATTAGCCAGGTATGGTGGTATGTGCCTGAAGTCCTACCTACTTGGGAGGCTGAGGTAGGAGAATTGCTTGATCCCAGGAATTCAAGGCTGCAGTGAGCCATGATTGTTCCACTGAACTCCAGCCTGGGTAACACAGGGATACCTTTTAACAAAAAAGAAAAAAAAAAAAAAAAAAAACCCACAAAATTGTCATTGTAAGTATAGTGCCTTTCTGAGTTCTGAAAGTTATTTTGGTAAATTATTGAACCTGGGTTGCAGGGAGATTGTGGGAACCCCTGAATGTACAGACAGTTATAATTGTGAGTAGCCTGATGACCCTCGAAGTGCAGCTGGCATCTGAAGTAAGGGCAGTCTTGTTTGGAGACCATGCTCTTGGACCTGTGGAGACTATGCTGACTCTGGATGGTTAGTGCCAGAAGCACATTGCTGTACACACGGCTGGGATTGAGATGGAAGAGAATCCCAACCTTTCTATTTACTGTATGTGAGACTTGGAGCAAATCACAAAAACCTCTCTGTGACTCAATTTCCTTATCTTACAAATGATGATATTAGCAGTGTATACCACATGAAATGTATGGAAAATAGATGAGATAACTCAGTGCCTGCCATACAGTAATTGTTCAACAATGGTGGTGAGTGCTATAAGTTTCTGCTCAAATGTCACCAAATCTAGAGAGCCTACTCTGCCACTGACAAGAAAATATTACTCCTTTCTCCTTGCAATGAGTACTTTTCTGTTCCTTACTCTGCTTTTTCTTTTAGCCTGTACCATCCCCTCTATTACTCAGCTCTTCCCATGATAATGTTTCATAACAAATCACTCCTGAAGCTCAGTTACTTGCAGTAGCAAGCCTTTATTCTCATGCTCCTGGACCTATAGGCCTACTGGATTGGCTGATTCAGGCTGGCTTCAGCTGAGTGGTTCTTCTTACATCTTCAGGTCTGCTGGATTTGTCTCCAGGCTGCATGTTGGGTCCAAGTTGGCTCCACAAATGTCTCATTATGCTGGGACCAGAGACCACCCAGGGTATGTTCTCATGGCAATATGTATTTGCAGAAGTACAAGAAGCAGGCCAAATCCTACAAGCACATTTCAAGCCTCTGCTCACATTATGCTCGCAAATACCCCACAGTCCAAAGGGAGTCACACAGCCAAGTTCAAAGACAAGGGGCAGGAAAATGTACTCTGCCTGTTGGTGGAGAAACCCCGTTGTCACATGGTAAAGTGTGGTGAATAATTCTAATATGAGCAGAGTGTGAAGAGTTGGGGAACCAACCTCCCATACCACTTGACAGATTATATTTTCATTTGTTTTTAGCTAGAGTACATTTCCTGCCACAGTAATATAAACTCTACGAGGAGAGGAACATTAGTTAGTTTGTACACAGTTCTATCCTCAGCACCTAAAACAGTAGCCCTTCAGCAGAAATCTGCTGACTGAATGAATGAACAACTGAGTCAAGTGAGAACAGTAGTAATAGTCATGCCCCTCACCATTCTATGAAACAGCTTCTAATAAGCTGTGAAATGACCAAGAAGAAGGAGAGGCGAATAGATGGGGCTCCCTTGATGTTGAAAGAAAGGGCACGGCAGCAGCATCTGTGAGCTGATTACCTCCTTATATTAGAAACCCACAGTGATATGGTGGAGTCACAGGTTCTGAGCCAGGTCACCGTTTAACCATGTGGATAGCTTTATATTCATCTTCAAAGCCAGGTTCTACAGCAGGAGCTATACTTAAAGTACCAAAATGTGCTGATGAAACATTTCAGTACTTCAGTTCCCCTGGTTTTCAAACATTCACTGTAAGAAAAGGCTGTAGTACCAAGCAGACTTTGTTAAAGAAATGCTCACAAGCTGGCTGACAACAGAGTCAACCAGCTTCAGTGCAGTGCATAAGATTCTACACCTGGAGCTGGAAACACCGCATGAAGCCAACTTTTTAACATTTCTTTGGCTTTCCTCAAGGAATGACACCATGAATGGAGAGAATCCTAAAAATACAAATTCTCTGCAATTTAGCAAATAGAGGAACAATGAAAAGTCTAATAATAAACTTGAGACAGACTAAATACCACATAATTAGCACACTTGAACCAAAAGCAGAAGAAAAACATGTAATTAAATATGAATACTTTAGGAAGAAATCAAAATGGTCCAATAAGAGCTAAATCAACCAGAATGAGAAAGCTTATAAAAAGCAACCTCTGATTGACTTCCTCACTAAGAAGATGATACGGGTCCAAACAGAAAAGGCTGGGGGGAAAGGCGAGAAAGACAATGGTACAGAAAAGGGAAGATTATGTTATATCTGAAGAGAAAATAGCTGCCCCCCTAGGTGGACCTAGGAGGCTAAGTCCTCATATGACCGGTAAATCAAAATGCATGAAATTTCCTTTACATGTATTCATTAAGTCCTTAGCATACCCAAGTCCAAGGTTAGGAGCTCTTCTGAGGAAGGCATGTGACTCAAATATAAGGAATTTGATTTCTATACTGGTACACTTAGGACCCTCAGGGGAAGATCTTTATCAGTGCAAAGAAAGTTCAAACTAAAGAAGTCTTTTAGTCCTTTGTATCACAGGAGATTTGGGGTTGTCTGTGCTTTTGCCGAGTCAGGAGTTCAGGCCAAAGTCTGACTGAAGGGCAATAAAAGGTGTTCCTGGTGGGAAACTGCTGCCCCACCTTCATTTCAGCCTGCAGTTTCTTCACAAGCCCTTTCTTCAAATTCAGTGTTAGATGCAGTTAAGTACAGATCTGCCTTGATTCCAGTTACACTAAATGTAGTCTGATTTGAATATGCACAAAAGTACATGTCGGTGTTGATGAAAAGTCTCTGCTTGACCAAACTTTAGTTAGGCTTTTCAATCTTTGCTAAGACCATCTGTGCACTTCCTTGTAAAATCCAGTTGTAGCAAAGAATCCTGCTAGGTCAGTTTGGCAAGATCCTCTTATCCTTCACATCTGATTAACCTCCGTACCTGATCAGGGTCCTCAGCCTCCACCATCCCCAGGGGATATCCAGTCACCCCAGGCTTTTTCAGGCCTGTTAAGTTTGTTTTGCCAGAATCTCCCATACCCTTGATGTTTCCTCTCAGTAATTTCCATCCATTGACCCTGACCCTGCTCCCACTTGCCCATGCTGGATTCAGAGTTGAGCCCCATCTCTCCCCTTCTGCAAAACCCCATTGTAATTGTCCCTGCATCTATCAAGATGGTCCTGAATAAAGTTGGCCCTACTGTGCTTTATCAAGTGTCCTTGCATATTTTTTTCTTTAACAGTATAAGCTATTTATGTGTCTGGCTCCTATACTGCCAGAAAACTCAACACAAATATAAATTCAATAGAGACCTAATGATACATTGCTTTAAAAAAGTCAAATGAACAGCAAGCAATAAACATTCTGCACATAACATTGTCCAGCACAGAGCAAGTGCACAATGCATGTCTGTGGAATGAGTCTCCACAGACTGAAGAGTGGTTTGAGCATGACTGTTATGTTTCGAACTGACTTTGCAAAGGCTAAGATGAGACGTGGGGAAAGACTACAGCCAGAGCTCTTGGCAGAGCAGTTTTGATCCCTAAGTAGTGACAGCAAAAACTTTACTTGGGAAGGAAGGGGCAGAAACTCAGCTAGGGGAGCTGTCTCCCCCTGGCCTGTCAGCCCCCAAAGGCTGGGTCCTTTGCCTGTTTTGTTAGCTGTGTCCCTAGAGCACCTGGGATTGTCTGATTGTCTTTGGCACACAATGCTCTCCCACCTTCTCCGCTGTAGGCTCCAGCCCTCCTTCCTGAAATGCACAGAGGAGGGCCTCCTGAGATGTTATGCCCACTTCCCCAGAGCCCGGCTGCAGCCCCGCCTGGTTTAACCTGGTTGCCTGCTTTAAAGTACACAGACCAGCAATAACAGCAAGCTGAGCATTTATTTGAGGCTGGAAAAAAGCCCAGCAATGACAAAGGCCAGGAGGTCCTGGCCATATGCAGGTGCTCAGTCACTATCGAGCCCCCAGCTGGAGGGAGGGACATCCAGAGCTCAGGCACCCAAGGAAGTGAACACTTTGAACCCTGGGGTTATTTCAAGAAGCCTCTCACTGGTGCAGAAATTCTGCTTCTAACTCCTCTGGCCTTCTTGTCCGTCTTTCTACAGAGAATGGAAGCATTGCTGGGACAGAGGAGAGCAGTGACTGTGGTGGTAGCAAGGCTCTGAGAGCTAGGGATCACCTGCGATGGCCCAGGGCACCAAGGGCTGCTCCTGGAACCCTGTCTTGCAGGAGTGTGCCCACCCCTGGGCCTTGGGCAGGGTTCAGGAAGTGTTCTCAGGGAGGGTTCGCTCTCTGGGGCAAGTAGAAGGTTCCTGTGGCAGGCAAAGCCCTGTGTCCCCTCACTGGGGGCCTCTACAGTAGCCGCCCCCCGCCCCCACAACTGCCCCATGTGGCTAATGCATTAGGATTTATTAGACTTGTTATCTCTCATTGAGGTGTATAAAAAGTGATCAAGCCATACTACAATCTCCCCCTTCAAAACCTTCTCATTGCATTCAGAATATGAACCCAGAGCCCAATCATTTCCCCTCCCACCAGCCTCCAACCTTCCCCACTTCACTGCAGCTGCGTGGGCCCCTATGGTTCCTAGAAGAACCAGGAGCGTTTCTACCCAAGGCCTTCGCACTGTGCTTCCTCCAGGTGATGCCATGGCTCACTCCACCTCGTTCATGGCTGTACCCTGGTGCCATCCTGCTCCTGGCTGACACAGCGACCCCAGGCTCTCTCTGTCCTTCTACCCCGCTTTATTCTTCAAAGCACATTCCTCTACTTTACACTGAAAGATACATTTGCCTGTTCTTCGATTTATTCTCTCTCCATTAGCACTACGAGGGGAGAGGCTTGGTCTGTTCTTTTCCCCACCCTGGCCCTAGTGCCTAGAATAGTGCCTGGTTCTCAGTGAGTAAATAATAAATATTTATTGCCAGACTAAATGAACATAGCTTCCCAGAGGAAAGCACAGTGAATCTACCCAATGCACCTGCAGAATCTATCCGCTCGGCTAAAGGAATGCATATACTCACCCCCAGTGCTGTTATTACAAAGTTTAAGTTAGTTAGGTAATAACAGTGGTAACAATGGCTGCCCTTTGCTGAGGACTTAGCACATTCCAGGCACCGTGAATGATATTAGCTTTGAATTTGCTTCTCGCAAGCCCTTCACAAAGGGGTAAGTTGTTTCCATAGGGGAAGGTAACACTGCAGCAGGGTGATGCCTAGTGACCTGCCCTGACAGATGAGCAGGACCCCGGCCCGTCGGCTGGTGAGCAGGCAGGTGAGCCCGGAGTGAGCCACCATACAGTCCATGGCTGCAAGAGACTCTCCAGGACCTGTACACATGGGGTTGTCAGAAAGATTCCTGACTTTTGGCTTTTCTCCAGTGTCTGTGCAGAAAAAATAAAAGTATAATTATTCAGTTCCTCCTCTCTCTGCTGAAGAAGCCCCAGAGGAGGGGTGGCTGGCTTTCTAGTGGCCCTCTGGACTCTGGCAGTGACTGTTATTAAGCCAAGTAAGGCAGCATTTAACTTGGAAATTCTGAATCCTGACTGCGCCACAGAATCCCTGAGGACGTTCAGGTCCCTCCTCTGACATTCCCTTTGTGCTGACTTGAGGAAGGGCTCAGCCACCTGCTTTTTCTTAAAAGAGAAATGATTGATTTCAATGTGCAGGGGAGTCTGGAGGAGGCTGTGGAGGTCGGGCCCAGGATGAGGGATGTGGGAGCTTCACTTTCTACCTAAAGTTTAGGGCAGAATTCAGATCTTTCCTTTTGCCTCTGCTCCAATAGGGGGAGTTACTGCCAATGCTGCTGTCCTTTAAAAAACATTTTGATATTTTATTCATCATGAACATTTTTGGCATTAATTTTGATTAAAAAATATTTTGCATTAAAATATTATGTATCTTGATTATTGAGTGTTTTGGCATCACCTTAAGTTTTGCACCCGAAGCAGGTAGTACACTCGCCTCTCTCTTGTCCCAGACCTGAGAGGGACCTAGACTATCTTGAGACTGAGAACATCTTTGTTTTCAGGATCTGAGATGTGGGTGTGGCCATGTGAGGTAAGGAGGGGGAAAAGACGCTTGGCAGAGAGGAAACGAATGTTTTTCTGTCTCCAGGTCTAAGCAGACAATGAAGTAGTGAATGCAGCTGAAATGGCGTCTAACTCCATCAGCAGAGCCTCCCTCCAGATTCTTCACTCCCTTGGGCTCACTCCAGGGCTCATTCAGACTTTGGCTGTAAATCCCATCTTAGTGTGATGATACCTTCAGCCCACATCATTCCCTGAAGCCCCAGACTCCTCTATCCACCTTCCTGCTTGACAGCCTCACTTGGGTATCTAAGCACATCTCAAATTTGTTCAAAGCAGGCCTCTTGGTTCCAAATCCCTCCTTTCCAAGAGCAAAACAACAGTAACAAGGAAACCTGGTGTTCCTAGACTTCCCATCTGAGTACCAATGGCACTGCTGTCTACAGCCCCAGTGCACCTCTGTGGGCCATCTTGCCAGTTCTTTGGGAGGCTGAGGTGAGTGGATCACTTGAGCTCAGAAGTTCAACACCTCCAACATGGCAGGAGTCCATCTCTACAAAAAAATACAAAAATTAGCCAGGTGTGGTGGCACGTGCCTGTGGTCCCAGCCATTCAGGAGGCTGAGATGGGGGATAAGCTGAGCCTAGGAGGTCGAGGCTGTAGCGAGCCATGGTCACGTCACTGCACTCCAGCCTGGGCAACTCTTTCTAAAAAAAAAAAAAAAAAAAAAACAGGGAACAAAAGTCCTGAATAGATATTTCTCAAAAGAAGACTACACATGGCAAACAGGCATATAAAAAGTGCTCAACATCACTGATTATTAGAGAAATGCAAATCAAAATTTCAATGAGATCTCATTTCACCCCAGTTAAAATGGCTTTTAGTCAGACAATAACAAATGCTGGCGAGGACGTAGAGAAAAGGGAACCCTCCCACACCGTTGGCGGGAATGTAAATTAGTACAACCACTATGGAGAACAGTTGGGAGGTTCTTCAAAACACTAAAAATAGAGCTACCATATGATCCAGCAATCCCACTGCTTGATATACACTCACAGGAAAGGAAATCAGTATGTCAAACAGAGAGCTGCACTCCCATGTTGGCTGTAGTGCTATTCAGAAAAGAGATTTGAAAGCAACCTAAGTGTCCATCAACAGATGAACAGATAAAGAAAATGTGGTGTATATACACAATGGAATGCTACTCAGCCATAAAAAAGAATGAGATCCAGTCATTTGCAACAACACAGATGGAACTGGAGGCCATTACGTTAAGTGAAATAAGCCAGGCACAGAAAGACAAACATGGCGTGTTCTCCCTTATTATGTAAGAGCTAAAAATTAAAACAATTGAACTCCTGGCAATAGAGAGTCAAAGGATGGTTATCAGAGGCTGGGAAGGGTAGTGGGAGGTAACAGGGAGGTGTGAATGGTTAATGGGCACAAAAATATAGCTAGAAAAATGAACAGGACCTGGTATTTGATAGCACGAGAGGGTGACTACAGTCCATGATAATGTAATTGTACATTCTAAAATAACTGAGTATAAACTGGATTGTTTGTAACACGAAGGTTAAGTGCTTAAGAAATGGATACCCCATTAACCCTGATGTGATTATTTTGCATTGCATGCCTGTATCAAAACATCTCATGTAGTTCATAAATAAATACACCTACTGTGTACCCACAAAAATAAAAGTAAATATTTGAAAAAGAATAATTTCTCTAATCTTTACAATGCAGATGGCATTAGCCCGTTCTACAGACTCTTACAGAGGTTTGCTGGTGACGTGCCAATGGCCGCAGAGAGGGGAAGCAGCAGGACAGAGTGTAGCTGAGGTCTCACTGGCCCTAAGGCATATGCTCCTTCAGTGACATTAAACTGACTCTCAAGACAGAAAACATTCCTGTTGTTTTAATTCATTGTATGCCCAATCTTCAATGACAGTATCCACTCTGCTCACAGTAGCCCTGTGTAGAAGCCATCACTGTGTCCATTTCACAGATAAGGAAACTGAGACTCCCAAGATCACACAGCTAATACATGTCACAGCCAGGGTTACCGGTCTCCAAATCCCATGCTTGCTCCACACAGCAGGTGGCCTTGTGGCAGAGCCCTTCGCCTTAATTCCCTTTTTAAAAACACTTATCTTCACCTCTGTCATTCATTCACATCTATCCTCTCCAGAAGAATGTGACACAGCATTCCACCCCTCCCCTCCTCCTTGACATCTCATGCCACATGCCTGGATTCTGGAGTCAGCACTGGGCTAGTGATGGGGAAATCGTTTTCACAGGAAAATCAGGATGAGCAGCTGAAGTCTTTGAGAAAATGCAGTCAAAACAAGAAGCAGCTTCTGTCAGTGGGCAGGCTCTGGCCGAGGGGCCAGGATGAATGCTTTTCTGTAGGGGTGACCACAGCACGGAGACCCGGGGGTTTCTATGGAGACACTTCTGTGGCTTTCTCTGCCTCACTCACCTGTTGCAGAGCTCAGGACACGAGCTTTGACGCAGTCAGAGGCTCCTCATAAAGGGAGGGGCGCTGGTGGCCCCTTCCCTCCAGGCCATGACAAAACCTACCCTGGGCTCTGACAGAACATGCCCCTTAACGATGTGCCCCTTGCTAGGAGATGGAGTGAAATAGAGGCAAGTCCCACATTTGCCAGTGGAATTTTCCAGAAGCAGCTTTGTAAAGCAGATTATCCTGAAGCTCATTTTCTTTTCCATGGCAATAACACTGTTATTAATGCCATGATTCTGACTGGGAAGCTCAGAGAATCCGTGGATATGGCTGACTTGGCCAACAGGCTGCCTGTTCAACAGGAGTCTCTCTTCCTGCTGCCAACAGAGCTTGGATTTGGTCCGGACACACCTGGACATCCATGCAGGTGGGCAGGCCCCAGTTCTGGCCATTGTCATGTAAGGGGACCTGGCCGTGGTGCCTCTGGGAAAGATTTTTGTTCCAGTATAAAGTGCAAGAGTGGTAGAGGGGGCCCAGCCATCTGGCACCTAGGAACCCACACAAGGCTGAAAACCAGCAGCAGCTGCACCACAGCGCCAGCAGCCCTGGATCAGGGGCCTGCACCTTTGGTTCCCTGAGTTGATCAAGCATCTTTATCGCTAAAGCCTCCATTCACTCTGTTTTCCTTGAAACCAAACTTAACAGGCAGGCCAACAACCAGCTGTGAAAGCAGACAGCCCTTTCTATGACCTTGGTGAGTGCCGCTCGTTAGTGATGTCTCGGATGGAGGGATCCTGAAGGGGCCTTTGCATTGTCCAGCCCAACACCCTCCTTCAACATGAAAGGAAATCGAGCTCAGGGAGGCGAAATGCCTTGCCCAGTGGAAGAACCAGGAATAAGAACTACACTTCCAAGATTTGGACAAGAAGTGTCTCCCCTACCCACATCCTGAGAGGATGCACACCAATCCTGCAGCCTGCTGCATTGGTCTTGTGCTTTAGCCAACCCCAGCACAGCCTGTAGGCACAAGGCAGCCTCTGGGGACCCCTCCTCTGGCTTCCCCGTGCCTGCCTGCCATCCGGGCTCTCCAGTCCTGGAGGGACTCTAATGAGTTAACTGTCTCCAGGGTGGTGGGAACCACTTGGGTTACTGCATATATTTTGGAAGATGCAAATTCAAAGGTCCAGAGAAAAGGATTAACTTTCTTATGGCAGAATTTCAGAATGCTTTCTTAGAATCCTTCCCCCACGCCCCTAAAGCACATTTCATCAGACCCTGCTATTCTGTGCCCCACATATTAAGGGGTGGCTTCTCAAGCTAGGACGTTTTCTGCTTGAACTTAGAGAAGATGGGACCCATTTTTTACTTTCCCAGCACAGACTTGCAGCTGTTTCAACACTTGGAGATCAAGAGACTCGGCAACCTGGGTTCTCTTCCCACTTTGATCACTCAAAGTGGAAGCAATGCTTCAGTGTGCTGGCCATTAGGCCTGTGTTTTCATGAGCCATCTCATTTGCTTCCACAATATTACCTTAGAATGCAAAGGGTTAATCTGATTTTTAAAAAAGCAACAACCACAAAATACAACAACAACTAAAAAACAAACCTCTGGCAGAAGAATCAGCTCCCCCAAACCCACATGCCCTGGGCTAAAGTAGGAAGTCCCACAACACCCCTGCCTTACTGCCTTCTCTTGTCTGGGCTCAGGCAATGACCGCTTATATTGAGCATTCCACCAAGAGGGAAACCACAGTGATAAGCTCAGTGCTGTTGACAGTCTTTTAGTTTTTATTATGGACAGAATAATAATTCCATGTGTGACTGGACTCTCTAGAAGTCTTGACAATGAGAAGCAATGCATGAGAGGATAAGCATACACCAAATCTCCAACTTAAAACAGAGTGCTCTCTGGCCGGGCGAGGTGTCTCACGCCTGTAATCCCAGCACTTTGGGAGGCCGAGGCGGGCAGATCACGCAAAGTCAGGAGTTCGAGACCAGCCTGGCCAACATGGTGGAACCCTGTCTCTACTAAAATTACAAAGAGTGGCTGGCCATGATGTTGTGTGCCTGTAATCCCAGCTACTTGGGAGGCTGAGGCAGGAGAATCACCTGAACCCAGGAGGTGGAGGTTGCAGTGAGCTGAGATCACGCCATTGCACTCCAGCCTGGGCCTTGCAGTGAGACTCTGTCTAAAAAAAAAAAAAAAAACCAAAAACAAAAAAACAAAAAATAAAAACAAACAAACAAAAAACCAGAGTGATCTCTGATACTGTGTTTACTTCACAGGGCCGCCATAGCAAGTCCTATAACTGGGTGTCTTAAAACAACAGGAA
>CAUYQU010036238.1:0-75943 GCA_963574635.1 Cheracebus regulus
CATAATTGGAAGTAAATCACTCCCCAGCAATTGCATAGCATTTCACAGGTTTAAATAAAATATTGGTTGGCTGCTTATTTGTTATTTTCATCCCCTATTCCTTCCTGTCTCCATTGTTAAGCACAATTATTGGCATAAAAGGGGTTTTTAATACCCATTTTTAGACTGTATTCTAGCCTGGGTAATAAAACAAGAATCCCATTCTCTCTCCCTCTTTCTCTTCCTCTTTCTTTCTCTCTTTCTTTTTTTCTTTCTTTTGCTGTTTCTTTCTCCTTTCTCTCTTTTCTAAAATCTCTTCCTCTTTCTTTCTCTCTTTCATTCTTTTTATTCTAAAAAAAAAAAAGAGGATACACTGCAGGTAATACAGGCATACAATAAATTAAAAACAGGTTGTTGTTATCCACCAAGAAAAATGGAATTGCTTAATGGTTTTGACTTCAGTAACTGGCTACGTAGTAGAGAATAAATGTGAAAAAACAATGTATTTGAGAGCATATTTGAATTGCTTTGAATCGTGGAGTCCAATAAAACAATTGGAGATTAAAAGCTGCAGGTCAGAGAGGGAGAGCCGTCCCTGTTTTCCTGTGCTTTTACAGGAAGTGCATTTTATAGAAAAGTCAGAGAGGAACTAGGGGAAACATAGAGCTCTGAGCTGGTGAATTCACAGCAGCCTGGTGAAGCATTTCAGCTGCCTCTGAAGCTGGCCCTTCACACCCAAGGCTGCTTTTTTGGAACCCTGAAGTCAATGTCCCAGCTGGTCGCAAGGCCGGGGGAGGCCCCACTGATGAGGACGGCACCACAGGCCTGAGTCTAGAATGGTAAGAGGTTCTCTGTCTTTGATTGAGACATTTGTTGGTTGTTTGAGTCTAAACCCAATCTTTTCAAACATGTACAGACTTTTTAAAAACTTGTTCATGCTTTCAGAGCATTCATTTGATTCTCTAAAGCTTTCCTTTAGATCTTCTCCAGATCATTACTAAACTTACTAGTGTAATTGACCAATCCCAAGACCTGGTGGTGTAACTCTGTGCTGGGATTTAGAGAGCCAGTCTAAAACTGCACGATAGCACTATGTGGGTTTTCACAGATTCTGCCCCAGTGGAAAAAAGCTCTCAGCCAAATGTATGTGAACCAAACAAAAGTCAGGGGCAGTGAGAATGAAAACTGGCTTCAGTCACACTCTGAATATTGCTGTCATATGAGGATTCCAGCAGCCATGCACAGTCTGAGATTCACTTTCTGCTGCTCACTGGGGCCCAGTATCCATTAAGGACTGTGGACATTCTGAATGCTCTCATTCTGCAGACTCCTGCGGTATTTTTAGACGAGGCTTGTTCCTACAAATGAGGAAGTCTAGCAGATGGCTCTTCCGGCTGGAGTCTTTTTTTCCAGCTTTCTACCAACATAGTATGGAGACCACTCTGGCAAGACCTCTCTCTCTAAGGACAATGGAGGGAAAAGCTATTCTCAAAACACTGGGCAGCAGCTGCAGGGCTGGGGCTCTGGGGACCTTGTGCCAGTGGCTCGTACATTTCGCCCTGCCCACCTGGACTCTGTGTAGTTAATCAACAGTGGGAGGCAGAAAGGAAGCTTGAAGTTAAGCACAAGTGGTCTTTTATCACAGTACGCGAGCGAAGACATCTGTGGAGACGCATTCTCTCTGTAGCTGATGAGAATGTGGTATTTGCTAACCAGAGAAAAAAGACTGGAGCATGTGGTTTTTGTCCATGGAAGTATTTTATAGATGATTTGCACCAGTTTTGTGAAAGACAGATCAAATTATTATTAATGAGGGAAAAATGCCTTTAAAAAACTAAATAGTCTTGCTATACTGTGTTGAGTACACTCAGTGTCATTTGGTCTCACATCTGATAGAACAATCCATTAGGGCTCAGAAAAGTCACCTTTGCATTAGTAAGCCTTTTCCAGGGATTCTTAAGAAGTCTATTTTACACACAGTGTAAAGACACAAAAACAACTTGATTGTAAGTCTGTGCTTTGATGGCAAGCTTCCCTTTCATTTTTAAATTTGATGTGGTTTTGCTCACGCCCTAATTAAAGTGGCAATCCTCAAAAAGTACAGATTGTGCAGGTTTCCAGGGTGGATGCTTTCTAATGGAGTTCATAGGACAGAATCATCAGTTCTAAGGTTTTATTTTATTTTATTTTATTTTTGAGACAGTCTCACTCTGTCACCCAGGCTGGAGTGCAGTGGTGCCATCTCAGCTCACTGCAACCTCCACCTCCCGAGTCTGAGTGATTCTCCTGCCTTAGTCTCCTGAGTAGCTGGGACTACGGCTGTGGACCACCATGCCCAGCTAATTTTTCTGGTTGGTTTTTAGTGGAGATGGGGTTTCACCATGTTGGCCAGGGTGGTCTCAAACTGGCCTCAGGTGATCCACCTGCCAATGCCTCCCAAAGTGTTGGGATTACAGGAGTAAGCCACTGCACCCAGCCTTAATATTTTGCTGTTAAGCAAAAGGGTTACCCACGTCTGTATTAGAACACATGTTATATCCCCGTCCACAACTGAGCATTCTAAATGCCTACTGATTTCTGATTTTCTTTCTTTCTTTCTTTCTTTCTTTTCTTTTCTTTTCTTTTCTTTTTTTTTTTTTTTTTTTTCCTGTAAAGACAGAGTCTCACTGTGTTGCTTAGGCTGGTCTCAAACTTCCAGGCTTAAGTGATCCTCTCACTTCAGCCTCCTAAAATGCTAGAATTACAGGGTTGGGCCACCATGCCTGGTCATCTATTGGGTTTTAGCGACCTGGTAGGAACCTGGGTTTCTTGAGCTTTTCCAGTAGAGAAGCAGCAGTTAGATCCCAAAAGCAATGAAAATTCCACTTGTGCCTTAGAAACTAAGATTTACCGAAGTCCACTTTGGGAGGCTTCCTTCCTCCCTAACACACACACACACACACACACACACACACACACACACACACACACCCTGCAGATAATTTATTCTGTAGTCACAGGGATAGATTGATTTTGTCTGTATTCACTTCTGCCTCATAGTAACTATAGATGGAAGAATTAACTCCAAAGTCTTAGAAGAGTAGGTGGGTCTATGATGCAACTGTTTCCAGCCACAAGGGTGTTCTGTGGTGGAACCAACCCTCGTAGAGACTATCGGTTCCCACTGTGGGGTCTGATGGAAATCTCACTGTGTTATTTTGTGTGTCCCTTGCCTCTCAGAGGCTCAACAATAGATGAATAGGAGTAGCCACCCCCTGCCCTCACTCAGGCCCTGGTGATTTGCTTTCTTACTAGAAATGCTCATTTTCAGTGTATCAAATATTCCAGGCATGCAATAAAGTTCAAATAATAATTTAACTGACCTGCAGGTGTTCCCTAAGATTTTTCAAATATTAACATTTTGCCATTTGCTTTCAATTTTTAAAAAAATAAAATATTATTGCTACAGTAGAAGGTCCCTCCCTATTGAATTTCCATTTCAGCTACCCAGAGCAATCACTGTCTTGAAGTTGATGAATAGCATTTACATTTTATTATGTGCTCCAAAAAATATGTATATATCATTATATGTTTTTAAGCTGTATATAAATGGCATCACACTTTAATTGAGACTTTTGTAAATTACTTTTAATACTCAAATTTTAAGATTTTTTTTTATATTGCTATGTTGAAATCCAGTTCAGTCTTTTGACTGCTATAAAGTATCCCGCTAAAAGACTATATCACAAATGTTTCATTCCTTTGTTGAAGCACAGTTCATTTGCAAGGTTGTTTGCTATTTGTAACATTGTGAACATCTTTCTCCACTTACAAGAGTTTCTCTAGATCTGTACCGTACAGTATGGTAGCCACTAGCTTAAAATGTGCTTAGTCAGGACCGGGCGCAGTGGCTCACACCTGTAATCCCAGCACTTTGGGAGGCCAAAGCAGGCGGATCACGAGGTCAGGAGTTCAAGACCAGCACGAATAACATGTTGAAACCCCATCTCTACTAAAAATACAAAAATTAGCTGGGTGTTGTGATGGGCACCTGTAATCCCAGCTACTCAGGAGGCAGAGGAAGGAGAATCACTTGAACTGGGAGGTGGAGGTTGCAGTGAGCCGAGATAACACCACTGCACTGCGCTCCAGCCTGGGCTACAGAGTGAGACTTGGTCTCAAAAAAAAAAATGTGGTCAGTTGGAATTGCAATGTGCATAAATGTAAAATGCATGCCACATTTTAAAGACTTAGAATGAAAAAAGTGGAATATCTCATTAATAATTGATATAGATTATACTGAATACAGGTTAAAATGACAATCTTTTGCATATATTATGTTAAATACAATATATTACTAAAATTATTTTTTCCCATTTATTTTACATTTTTAAAATGTGGCTACTAGAAAATTTAAAATTATGTATATGGCTTGCATTATATTTCTCTTGGACAAGACTGGTCAAGACCAGGAGTCAGTAACTGATTGCCCACATGCCAGCCATCTGTTTTTGTAAATAAAGCTTTATTAGAAAACATGCCACTAATTTCTATAGTGGCTTTCCAGCTACAATAGCAGTGTTATGTAGTTGCAACAGAGTCCATATCGTTCATCAGCCTAGATTATTCACCATCTGGCCTTTTAAGAAAAAGTTTGTTGACTCGTATTCTAGAGCAGTAATTTTTAAACTTTTTAAAAAAACCCCATGACCCACAGTAAGAAGCGTATTTAATATCATGAGCCAACAAACACACATATCTGAAACAAAAGTTTTACAAAGTTTCACAAATCCTTTCTATATATTTTTCATGTTTTCTATTCTATTTTGTTAAAATAAACTGCTGGTCAATAAACTGCTAGTGACCCACCAAAGTGACCTAGCCATTCATTCATTGGTAGTTATTTGAGTGGCACTTCTCAAGGATATATACCCAAAAATAGAGTGACTGGATTATAGGAATGTGTGTATTTATGTTTATGAGATTCATCACATTATTGTCCTGTGTGTGAGTTTACCAATCTACAGTCTCACAGTGTGAGAGAGTTTCTATCTCCCTATATCTTTAACAAAACCTGATCTTGCCAGTCCGATCTGATGAGTATGAAATAAAACCTTGTTTTATTTATAATCAGATCGTTCATAAATGTAATCATCTTTTCATGTGTTCAGTGGCCTTTCATGTTCCATTTGTGAGTTGCCAGTTCATTTCCATTGCTCTTTTAAAAATGGAGTCATTTGTCTGTTTCTTAGATTTATAGACACTTTTTCTATTCTATATACCAATACTTTATTAGTTATGTGGGTTGCAAAGATGTGAGTTGGCCACTCCAGGGTTTGTTTTCACCTTTTTTTTAGACAGAGTTTCACTCTATCACCAGTCTGGAGTGCACTGACACATTCTTGGCTCACTGCAACCTCTGTCTCCCAGGTTCAGGCGATTCTCTTGCCTCAGCCTCCCAAGTAGCTGGGACAACAGGCACGCGCCACCACATCCAGATAATTTTTGTACTTTTAGTAGAGATAGGGTTTCACTACATTGACCAGGATGGTCTCGATCTCTTGACCTTGTGATCTGCCCACCTTGGCCTCCTAAAGTGCTTGGATTACAGGCGTGAGCCACCACACCTGGCCCTTTTTCACTTTTTTAATGGTACCTTTTATTTTATCAGGCAGAAGTTTTAAATTTTAAAGTAGTCAGATTTATCTATCTTTTTCTTTATGTTGCTATTTTTTAGCTCTTATTTAAAAAATTATTTCATACCCCAAGGTCACCAAGTTTTCTCTGCTATTTTTTCTGATGAATTTAAAATTCAGTGGGTGTTTCTTTTCTGCTGAAAATTTGTGTTTCTATATGGTATGAGATACGTCTCTACTTTCTCTTTTCTTCATAACATATATATGTGTGTGTGTGTGTGTGTGTGTGTGTGCTTGTGTGTGCATGTATATATATATATATATATATATATATATATATATATATATTTTTTTTTTAGACACTGTTTTACTCTGTCACCCAGGCTGGAGTGCAGTGGCCCCATCTTGGCTCACTGCAACCTCCACCTCCTCAGTTCAAGTGATTCTACTGCCTCAGTCTCTGAAATAGCTGGGATTACATGCATGTGCCACTATGCCCAGCTAAGCTTTTGTATTATTAGTAGAGAGGGGTTGGCCTGGTGGCCAGGCTGGTCTCAAACTCCTGACCTCAAGTGATCCACCCACCTTGGCCTCCAAAATTTCTGGGATTGTAGGAGGGAGCCACCGTACCCAGCACCATTTTATAATTCTAATTTAACCTTTATACCCAAATTGGGCAAGGACAGGACAAGAAAGAAAAATTATGGGCTTACCTGTATTTGAATGAAAATGTA
The DNA here is from genome assembly GCA_963574635.1 of Cheracebus regulus. Taxonomy (NCBI): domain Eukaryota; kingdom Metazoa; phylum Chordata; class Mammalia; order Primates; family Pitheciidae; genus Cheracebus; species Cheracebus regulus. Next base: position 6,329 of record CAUYQU010036238.1, read on the forward strand.
AAAATCCTAAATTAAATATTAGTAAAACTGAATCCAATAATATATAGTAAAATAAGTTCATGCAACATGTGCAAGCATGGCTTAAGAAAAACTATTAACATAACTCATCACATTCACAGAGTAAAGGAGAAACATGATACGATTTTTTCCCATAGATGTAGAAAAGGCATGTGATAAACCCTAATAGCCACAAAATGATTGTAAAACACAAAACTCTTAGAAAACTTGAAATAGAAATGAACATCCTTACCCTGATAAAGAGCATTCACCAAAACCTATAGCAAACATACACTTAGTATTAAAGCATCCCTTGTACTGCCTGTATGTGGAGTTCCCTCTTTGTATCTGGCGCCTGAGAATTTTTCTTTCTTTTAGTCTTGGCTGTTACTTTAAGTATTGTGTGTGTGCATATGTATATGAATATATATATGCTCATACATACACATATTTATATATTTTTTTGTTTTGTCTATCTACATAGATTTCATGAAGTTTGTGGAGTGGAAAACTGTGTCAGCTCCATAGCCATGGTGCTGGCATTTCTCCCTTAGTGATTTTCTGGGCCTGAAGATCAAGAAACTCTAGAGACCACTTTGGAGGGGGCAAACTAGTGGGATAGCCACAGAGCTGGCTTCTCTCCTAGACTGAAGATTTGTTATGCATAACTTTATATCCTGGCTTCCCTTGGAGAAAACTATTAGTGATGGATCTGATGTGGATATAAGAATATTGTAAGAAACTGTCTTTGATTTCATTTTGCCAGGAGGTTTGATAAAGATCAGCTACTGCCATAGCATTTCCTAAGGAATTGATATTTTCACGATTCCCAAAGCGATACTGAGATACAAAGATTAGTCGTAACATTGCCATCACTGTCACACTTTATTTGACAGCTTTAAAACATTTTTTAAAGTTGATTCTAAGGATTGGGAGTAGGGAGAGGGATGTGTTTTCTAAGGACCACTTTTTGTGGTAGCAAACCAACTTTAAACTCTTCTGTTAATAAACAAGGGATTCCTGTGACTATAAAAATTAAAACAGGGCCTGGCAATGTTGAACACAAAGAACAGCCAATACATTCTTGACTGTAAGGTCAAGTTCATTACATAAGACAGTTCTGATGCCAAATCAATACTGTATTGTGTGTTTACCAAAGCAGATATTGTGATATGGATCTGCCGTGGTAGGAACAGGAATGTCATCAGGAAATATCAGTTCAGACAAATGTGGGTTTCCACCAACAGGGAAAGAGCTGGACCTAGTGTGATCTGTCTCCCTTCATGGTGAAAATGTCAGGTCAGAAGTGAATATTCATGTGGCCCTTGGAAAGTGAGGAGGAGAAATCAATAAGCTAAACACCCAACCTAATAATAGAACTGTTTTCTCCAATGTATTTTTCTCTTGAAGTTAGTATTTCTGTCCTTGATCTGCTGGTGATGCTATTTAGAGATGTAAAAAAAGATATCATAGAAAAGCAAAAGGTAGATTCCATTGTTCTAGAATATCGGTTATGTCAACTTGGTTCTATCTAAGCATGTCACTGGAAGTCTGGTTCACATTCAAAGTTTTCCTTAATTCCAAGAAACAATCTAGACCCTTTGAAGCTTTGGCAAAAGAGTACCAGGCAAAAAAGAAAAAAAAAATCCCACTTGTAAAGGCCTAGTTTGCAATTCATTTGTCCTGGAACCTTGCAAAAACAACCCAACCTTTGTATATCTCTGTACATTGGTGTGTATGATAATGTTTTTATTTCTATACAGTGGTATGTATGATGATTTTTTATTTCTATACATCAGTATGTATGATAATGTTTTTATTATTTTTTGTAGAGATTTTACACTGGATATAATAGGTGACACAAATGTTTTGGCAGATGGGGTCAGAATATGGAGGCAATTCCTTCCATATAAGAATTTTCGTTCTTGTTTAAATTTAATAGTCACTTCTCCTAACCACACTCAGGAAGTCTCCTGCCATTCATGTGTTGCATAAGGTTCCAGAAGAGCCCCTCTACTGTCTCCTCAAACTCCTTTTTTTTTTTTTAAATAAACTTGCTGACATTGGCCAGGTTTCAAGAGCATAGCAGGTTCATGATCCATCAGCCTGGTTTCTGAATGGAACCCAAATGAGTTATTTGTATTGTTTGTTCCTACCTTTTCCAGGCACCTTTTAAAAATGAACAAGAGCAGCTCTGATTTGGAAAAAGTGAGCCAGGGCTCTGCAGAGAGCCTCAGTCCATCCTTCAGGGGTGTCCACGTCAGCTTCACCACCAGCTCCACAGACAGCCTGGCCTCAGACTCCAGGACCTGCAGCGATGGAGGTAACAAACTTGATCTTGACCAAGAGACTTAGATTCTCCTGGACCTGCAAGGCCAGTCCTGGGTTGCTTGCAGGATTTGAAAGGGCTGAGCAAGGACTTGGTCCTGCTTTCTCCATGAAGTAGACTTTTCCAAGGAGCTGTTGAAGTCAGTTACCTACCGAATATTTGACAAGCCAGCCCATTCATATTGCCTTCTCTAAATGATAAGTGTGTGGACATGGCAACATGGTGAGAGGAAGATGAGGTTGAAAGGTTCCTGTTTCCCTGGGTAAGGAGCCATCTATGCTCAGGTCTGCTTTCTACTTCTGTCCTCAGGATTAGTCCTAAGCCACACATTCTCACCATCTCTTTCTCGCTTTCTCTTTTGCATGTACATGTGCAAGTACACACATGCACGCCCTTACTGAACACAGCAGATGTTTACATAATGTTTGCTGAATTAAGCATGAAGACTTCATTAAGCCACCACCTAGCCTGCTTTTTGGATTAAGCTCTAAGGCCTGTGGGTGGATATGTCCTCCATCGGGCATGTCCCTAAAAAGGAACTCTTGCTTTTCCATAGTTGTGACCTGGATGGGTCACATTTAAAACCTCTCACCCTTTCAACATTCTTTGTGTATGTGTCCTCTCCTGTGTTTCTCTTAGACATGCGTTAGCCTGTTGGATTTAGACTTGTACCCACATGACTTCCTTTCTCACTCCTGTGGAAGTATTTCTTCTCAGTAGGCAATGACACGGTAGAGGATTCCATTGTAAATTTACTGTCAGCAACATTTTTCTACCTAAACGATAGGTACTGGCTAAGACAAAAGTGTGTGTTCTAAGTCAGTCTGCGGTGTGTTCTGATGAGAAACCTCTGACAGCTCTTACTTAAAAACAGGAAATATCTTAGTCTTGATTTGGGAGGAATGTAGCAACAACAGATTTTCTTCTACTGTAGATTTTTCTAGGGTCTTATCTTCTCCCTTTTCCCGCCCATTGTACAACATATTCAACAAGGTAGATTATTTCAGGGAGGGCAAGGCTTCTCGACCATAAGCCCCTGTGTATGTTAGCTCTGGTCCACTCACTTGGAGACTGTAACCAGGTCTCGGGAGTGACCTACAATGAACCATCAGCCAGCAGCCAGCGGGTGTCAGGAGAACTGGACTTCATGCCTTCACCGCCTTGTTTCCCAGAACCAGTAAATCATGATGTCTGCTTGCAGGGTTTCTAAGAACTAACTAGGAAAGATAAGGTTAAAACACACGACAAGTGGGTGGGTGGGTGGGATAAGGTAGAAAATTGAGCAGCCCAGAAGATGAGTGCTTCCTAAAAAGCCTTCCAGTAGAGAGAGAAAAATCAGTAAAGGCTGGTGGAGGGTTTGGAGAAGGCATTATGGGAGCATGGGACTTAGAGATCATGTCTGAAATGTGGTCAGAATTGGGGAGGTAGGGGGTGAGGAGGAGAGGTCTTTCCAAGTTCAGAAAACAATAAAAGAGAAACAAAGCCACAGGGATGGCAGTGCATATGGAAGAAGGATGAAACCAGTCTGACATGCTTCAACAGACACTGGCAAGGGGAAATGGGATATGGCTTGGTGGGAAGCAGGGGCTCAATTGTATGTGGCTCTCACAGCAATCTGTGCAGGTGGGAGGCAGGTGGGAGGTAACAAACTTGATCTTGACCAAGAGATTTAGATTCTCCTGGACCTGCAAGGCCAGTCCTGGGTTGCTTGCAGGATTTGAAAGGGCTGAGCAAGGACTTGGTCCTGCTTTCTCCATGAGGTAGACTTTTCCAAGGAACTGTTGAAGTCAGTTACCTACTGAATATATGGCAAGCCAGCCCATTCATATTGCCTTCTCTAAATGATAAGTGTGTGGCCATGGCAACATGGTGAGAGGAAGATGAGGTTTGTGAATTCAATGGGGAAAACTCTTCAGACATTTTCTCATGTTCGTTTCTGAATAGCATGAATTAAAATGAATATATTGCCATGGTATTCCTTTATCACAAACTAGTTGTTCACTGGAAATGCACTTCAAAACTTGGATTCCCAGATCAACAAGAAGATATGTACCTTGTCAGTGGACTCTGGCCCCTGAGAGCCAGCCATTTCTATCTGTGTTCCTGGGCTTGACTCTGTACCTGGAACCATGTTTTGAAACTGGCAAGAGACGAAAGGCATGACATTCTCTCTCTCTCTTTCTCTCTGTCTCTTGCTCTGTCTTCTTTTTGGCATCTTTTAAACATTAATCATTAATCTGGAGAATATACAGATCCACTGATCATGTAATATGAGAAATCCTTCATTCACTTCTCACCGCTTACTAAGGCAGCTTAAATCTGTTATTGTACAATTATCTTACAGTCCCATGGGTCCTTAACTCACTTTTATCTTGTAACTGAAATATTTACCCATTGCAACTTTGGTTATTATTTGGCATGAGAGAATGGATCCCAATAGAAGCAGAACCAGTTCATGTTGAAGTTCTTTGAAAATTGACTGCATTGTCTGCCTTTCTAAGATTATACATTAAGCCCAAAGACACCATTAGACTCTACATTTATTTTGTCAGTAAGAATCTGCTAGTGAAAACTATGCATTTTATTGACTTTTTTCATATACAGCATAGGCTGGCCTGAATGAGTTGAGGAAAAAGTCATTCCAGGGTATCTTGGAATTGTATCAGGGTTAATGGCTACAGTTAGTGATTCAGGTTTTATGCCCCCACATACCCCCCACAAAAAAACAGGTTTTAGTTGTATAAGGAAAACCTAATAAAAATCTCTAACTTTGTTACATTTTTAAAACAGATGTTTACTCTAAATGTTACAGTGGCAAAATGCCACTTTTGTATCAATGTTAATTTCACTCTTTATACTTGTATCGGATTTCATATTCCTCCAGTGCATCTGTTATCCCATTTGTCCGATTCAATTGAACAGCCAGTCAACTCAGTGCAAGGAAAATTTGTCGAAGCAGTTGTTTGGTTTATGCTTGGTTTGGGGGACAGTCTGCATGTGTCAGGACAGATCCGTGAAGGCTGCCAAGGGGGAAGGTTTCTGTAGGGAATGAATAGGTTGGATGTGTGAGGGAAATGATGATCAGAAATGGTCATCAGGAGACCCTTTTGCTTTAAGTGGTTACTTGTAAATATGCAAACCTAATGTCTCATTGAGATCATTTCCCTCTTTGATGTAGGATAACATTAAAATTCAATTCCGCAGTTCAGCAAACATTTCTGAATGCCAGGAGATTAGGGGAGATTAGAGAGTTCTCTGTTGAACTGAAACCATTGGCACCAGCAATAGATAAGAGGTCTGAAAATACAGTTCATATAGATATTCTCACTCACATGAATGTGTGTACCAGGGTGGTGATATCCTTCTTATTTTTATAGCTGGCAAACCAGAGATACAGGACATGAATTAAATATATTGACAGTAGTCAGTCAGCTTGTTTTTCTCAACAAGCTACTACTGGCAAATTTTTAAAATATGTATATTAATTCAGTTATTCACTTTATAGATATTGTTGCATGCAAACTCTGTGCTGAGTACAATTTTAGATGCTGAAGTTTCAGCAATGGAAATGATTCCCAGTCCTTTCAAAGGGCTTACATTCTGGTAGGGAGAGATAGACAATAAGAAAGATAAGATGTAAAGTAGCTACTGGTCACAGGGCAGTGAGTGCTGGGAGAAAAATCAGGCCACGAACAGGGTGGGGAGGGATGGGGGTGCCCCAAAGGAAAAGACATTTATTTTTTTTAATTTCCTGTGGCCTGAGCTATAATATCACTGAAGTAAAGCTTCAACTTCATTTAAACCTTCCCCATTAAACTGAATTTTAAAACATATGTTATTGCTCCAATAAAGTTAATCCTTTTTTTTTTTTTTGTACTTTAGGTTCTGGGGTACATGTGACGATCATGCAGGGTTGTTGTATAGGTACTTACATGGCAAGGTGGTTTGCTGCCTCCATCCCCCCATCACCTTTATCTGGCATTTCTCTTTCCCCCCATGTTATCCCTCCCCAACCTCCCCACCCACCGCTGTCCTTTCCCTAGCCACCCCCTCAACAGACTCCAGTGTGTGATACTCTCCTCCCTGTGTCCATGTGTTAATACAGTTTTAATAAAAATTCAAACAACAGAGAAAGGTATAAAATGAAAAGTCAGTTTTCTGACACCCCATTCCCAGCTCCTACCACCACTTTTAAGATTTTTTTTCTGTATGATCCCCAAAATGTGTATCCATACATCAAATACGAAATTCAGTTCTACACATTTTTGCACTTAATATGCCTTGAGGCCTTTCCAATCAGAACCCCTAGGACTGCCCCACTTTTCAAAATTGCTGCTTATTTTTTCATTGCATGAATTGGTTATAAGTCCTTCTCTTGCTGATGCATGTCTAGGTTGATTTCATTGCAAGACTTACAGTAAGACTCCGTGCCATACATTGGCATGATCGGGTGAGCAAATCTATAAGATAAATCCTTAGAAGAAGTGGAACTGACATATCAAAATGTACGTGTGTGTTACAGATAATATCAAAGTATCCTCTAAAAACGTCAATTTGCTTTTCCATCAACAGCATCTAAAAAATGCTTTTTTTTTTGGAGACAGAGTCTTGCTCTGTTGCTGAGGCTGGAGTGCACTGGCACAATCTCTGCTCACTGCAAGCTCCACCTCCAGGGATCAAGCAGTTCTCCTGCCTCAGCAGCTAGGACTGCAGACGTGCCACCATGCCTGGCTAATTTTTGTATTTTTAGTAGAGACAGAGTTTCGCCATGTTGGCCAGGCTGGTCTCAAACTCCTGACCTCAAGTGATCTGCCCACCTCGGCCTCCCAAAGTGCTGAGATTACCGATATGAGCCACTGCACCCGGCCTGGAAAGTGCTTTGAATTAACTTTTAATTTTACTAACTTGGAAGAAAACCCTTAATGATTATGTTATAACAGGAGATTGAAAGATCACAATTCCAGAACCACATGTGAGCTGTAGGCATGGCATTCAAGGTACCTAGATACAGCCTGTTTTCCAAAGTGAGACAGAGCTTTCTCTTCTTTTGCATGTGAATCACATTCACATCTTGATTATTGTTTCCTGGGATGATTAAGTGGTCTGGAAAGATTCCTCAGGAATGCCACATTTTCCATCCAGTTGTAAAATGCTAATAACCTGCTTCCAGTTTCAGACCACGTTTATCTTCTTGAAAAAAGCAAAGGATTCTTTTAAATAAAGGCTTTGCTTTTTTTTTTTTTTTTTTTTTAGACCTAGTCTCACTTGTTTGCCCAGGCTGGAGGGTAGTGTTGCAATCTCAGCTCACTGCAACCTTCACCTCCAGGTTCAAGCGATTATTGTGCCTCAGCCTCCTGAGTAGCTGGGATTACAGGCACGCAGTGCTATACCCAGCTAATTTTTGTATTGTTAGTAGAGACGGGGTTTCACCATGTTGGCCAGGCTGTTCTCGAACTCCTGACCTCAGGTGATCCACCGCCTCAGCCTCCCAAAGTACTGGGATTACAGGCATGAGTCACTGCGCCTGCCTGCTTTGCTTTTTGTTTTTGTTTTTTCTCCTAAACTTAATGTTGAGCCTGCTCTGTTTGAGGAACCAAACAAGAGGTTACAAAGCTTTTCTTCAGAGGAACAAGTCCATGTGAAGCCAAAGCATCCCTCAGCCCCACCCTTCATACTCTCCGATGCAGGAACAGTTAATGGGGGTTGGCAGAAACCTGCAAGACAGTCATTTCCTGGGTGATGTTGGCAAGGTGCCCATGCAGATGGCTTTAGTTTTCTCACCTCTCACATGAGGGAATTGCACTAGGCCACAGGCCACAGGCTGTGGGTGAGATTTTCTCCATGCAAATTCCACTTGCTTTACCTTACTCAAAGTTGGAGAATGGTCAAACACAAAAGCTAAGGGTTTGGGGAAACTTAGCTGGGATGCTGCCCTTTGCTTCTGCATTTGTTCTGACCCAGCTGCTATCAGACAGCAGAGCTGTGCACAGAAAGAGCCAAAACAGGACTGACCACTTCCTCTGTCAGCTCAGCTCTCATTTTGGCTACAGAGAACAATGCAAGTGCCTATTAAAATCCAGCAAGAAGAGAGGACTCTATAATAAGAAAAACCCCAGAGTACCACATTTGAACTTCTGGCCTGCATTTCTGCAGAGAGTTTAAGCTGCTCTTCCCAACCATTAAAATCCTGATTTCTCCTCTGCTTTCTGAATATAATGACACCAAACTAGTGCACCTTTCCTTTTTAAGTGTTTCCCACTAGAGACAATTTCCCTTCTCTGAAGCACATTCATTAAAGGCAGGCAGCATGTTGTACTCTATAGCCAAGAACTTCCTTTAAATGCAGAATTGGAAATTGAAAGGAAAACTTAGGACCTGAGGTTTGGAGCCCTCTGGCTCAATTAGTATCCAAATTATTAAAAACCTACCAATGAGGCAACTGGAGACATAGGCCAAGATCCCAGAAAAATGTTTTCCCCTCTCCCCACTTTTACACTCTTAACTGTAAGGCAGAATTTGGAAACAGCAATCCAACACCAGCATCAAACCAGAATGTACTTCAATTAGTCTCCTAATTGGATCCAAGTCCTGAGAATACGGGCTGTTGGCTAAAGTTGTTGACAATTTTTTAGGCAGACTTTTCTGAACTAGTGGTTTGCCTGTGAATTTGGAACTATTTTAGGTGTCAGGGTATATTTGTTCCCTATTCTTTCCGGCTTTCCTAAATCCAGAGTGTGGCAGCTGCTGCAAACAGTGAGAACATAGCTGCTGTGTTGCCTAAGGCTGTGTTTATGGAGACACAGTTCCCCAGGTAAGAGTCAAGAGACCGAGCCAGAGGAGGTCTTTAGGAGTGCCTTCAGGTTCCATAGAAGACAACTACCATTTGCCATTTGGTGGAGAAATCAGTTTCATCTAGAAGGGCCACATGTTAGCATCAAAGTAGCCCCAAGAATATTAACATCTGAGAAGCCATAAAATCCTGAGAGGCCTGGCGTTGGCCTGGAGGTGGTGTGGCAGGAATGGGGGCTCCAAGAGTGAATTCTGGCCTCTTACCAGCTGTCATTCCGCACCTGGAGAGCTTTAAGGATCTGTAAGCTCAGAGGAAGGATGCATTAGGTTGGAATGTGGTACGCTTGTCGATAGAACCAGGCACATCTTTTCTGAATACAAAAATCGTAACAGCCAGGGTGTGGTGGCTCATGCCTGTAATCCCAGTACTTTGTAAGACAGAGGCGGTTGGATCACCTGAAGGTCAGGAGTTTAAGACCAGCCTGGCCAACATAGTGAAATCCCATCTCTGTTAAAAATACAAAAAGTTAGCTGGGTATGGTGGCAGGCGCCTATAATCTTAGCTACTCAGGAGGCTGATGCAGGGGAAGCACTTGAACACAGGAGGCAGAGTTTGCAATGAGCCGAGATTGTGCCATTGCACTCCAGCCTTGGCAACAAGAGCAAAAATTCGTCTCAAAAAAAAATCATAATATGTGTACATAATGCCCAGTTATCCCTGTAAAGTCCACATTTCAGGGGAGCTGTAATTCACCTGATGAGGTTTATGTGGCTACAGCCTTTACTTCTGCTGAGAAGGGCGTGGTTAGGGAAGGTTTGGTTACACAGTGCTATCTCTGATGAGTATGCGTATAATGCGGTGAATACTGAGTTTGCTACTGCAAACTTAGAGCATCTAAGAAATAAAGAAAAATAAGTGCGCGTGCTAATCCTTGGAGTCAAGCTTCCCTCTGACCCCTTGTCAGATTTACTCAAATAGTTACAGGGTGTAGATCTGATCAAAGTCACTGACCAGCAGCTCCCACAGACAAGCAAGAGAGAACAGTGAAAGGAGAAAATCACTTCTTTCCAGCTGCCTGAATACACGAAGTGTTTTTTGTGCTGGGACCTACCGTACAGTCTAAAGCAGAACCTCTTGATTCTCTTTGGTCGCCTAGGGAATTAGAAGTGTTACCGATTATATTGTTAAAAGATCCCTGGTCTCCTCCCAGATTGGAAAATGTACCAGTGGCAATTTGTGGGAACTAGAGATAGAAGGAAGAACAACTGAAGCAAGATAAGGATCTGCCTAGAGGTATTTTATTTCAGGGCAACTTTGAGACAAAATGCACATTTAGAGAGAGTAGCTGAAATTATAGACTATTGGTGCTGCAAGGGGCCTTCACAATGATGTAATTGGTCATTTTCTAAAGGAGGAAACTCAGGCCGGGCAGGCTGACAGCTGGTGAAATGTTCACTCTACTGCTCACCCTCGAATTGGAGCAGAAGCAGAAAGGGGCATGCTGGTGGCATCAAGGGATCCTTGTATTAAAGACAAGGAAGACAAAATCAATAAAGATGGGGAAATAAGCCTAAGGTTTAACGAGGAGACTAGCCAGGAAATTGATCTGTTATGAACCTCCCTGGCTGACTGGACTTGGGATGGGAAGGAGTCCTGACTATAGGCAGGTTGTCCTTGTCTCTGAGGGCACTGATGAAAGCATTGACCAGGGCGCTGATCACACCCCACTCCCATCCCCTACCTTCGGCTTCTGCTGTGTTGATGATAAATTGAGAATCAGATGCCTCAGTGGTGATGGTTTCTGCTGCCTAGAATGCAGCAAGGTCAGGAAGTGGATGTGTGCTCACGACTCTCAGTCCTCCTGCTCATCAGGCTGGGAGTTTGGTGGCTAAGGCTTATGTCCTTTGAGAGCCCCATAAGTAGGTGGTCTTGCCCTCCCTTTTTTATCCAGAAGCTGATAAGTGATCCTCCTCCTCTCAGCCCCTTCTGCTTGAGGGAGGAGGGAGAGGAAGTGAATCTTCTGCCCTAGCCTCCGTCTGTCCCTGTTGCTTTCCTGGGGAGCATGGGATGGGGAGACCTGTGGACTGAAGGGTTTCAGCACCTGCTGAGATCACTGCCATCTGGATCTTCCCTCCTCTGGCTCACTATTTCTTGTGCACCCTTCATTCTGACTACTAGGGGGAGAATTCGTGGGCATGTAAAACTGACTGGTCCAGACTGCACCACCACTGCTTGATTTATTATTAACTTGAGCACTCCTGGAAGGGGTATAAATCACTCACTCAGCCTTGCTGGCAGGGGCCCCACATATCATTAGCAGGTGGGCAGGACAACTCCCTATGATCTTGATAAACCACAGAGAAACGAGGATTGCTTACTGCAGTGGGAAAGTGGGCAAGGGGAGCCTGAGAAACACCGTGCTCCTTCCTGAAACTCTTTTTTCTTGAGACAGTTTCACTCTGTAGCCCAGGTGGGAGTGCGGTGGCACAATCTCAGCTCACTGCAATTTCTGCCTCCTGGGTTTAAGCCATCCTCTCCCCTCAGCCTCCTGAGTATCTAGAACTATAGGTGCGTGACACCATACCCAGCTAATTTTTGTATCTTTTGTAGAGTCAGGGGTTCGCTATGTTGCCCAGGCTGGGAGCTCCTGAGCTTGAGTGATCCTCCGGCCTCAGCCTCCAAAAGTGCTGAGATTACAGGCATGAATCGCTGCAACCAGTCCCTCCTGAGTCTTATGATAAATGATACAGCCTGGGTTTAAGTGATTCTCCTACCTCAGCCTCCCTAGTAGCTGGAATTACAGGCATGCACCACCGTACCCAGCTAATTTTGTATTTTTAGTAGAGACAGAGTTTCGCCATGTTGGCCAGGCTGGTCTCAAACTCCTAACCTCGAGTGATCCGTCCACCTCAGCCTCCCAAAGTGCTGGGATTACAGTCATGAGCCACTGCACCTGGTCTACAAGCCATATTTTTTTCATATTTTAACTTTCAGGATAATAGGATGCATTTTACAAACTATGAATATGATTAATTATTTCTTTTATCCCCCAAAAGCTGTTATTAAAATAGTAGATAACACCTTAGAGCTGTTCTGAGAATATAGGAAAATAATATTATTTTAATTTGACATTTTCTCTTTCTAATATTGCATATCTCTTCTCTCTATATTATATATACATATATATATTATTTTATTTTTTTTTACTTAAACTCTTCTTTCATTGTGAAGCCATGATTTTATACCTTGATGCCAAGAGTCAAGTCAGCCCTCACCTTTGTCGAGACTGGACCTTCATCTCACCACTTTGCGTGCTACCCAGAAAGGTTTTCTGATTGTGTCCATTTTTTTTGTATCTTTTTTTGATATCTTTTGTATTTTTTTTTTTTTTTTTGGTATCACTCAAAGCTCTGCAGACACCTGTGGCTCTGAGTGAGCCTTTGCCCAGGCAAACTCCGTATCCATATGCACCACTCTGGAAACTGTGGGGCCTGGAAAAGACTCATTTTTCTTTCTTTTTTTTTTCTTTTTTCCTTTCCTCCCAAGTAGCTAGGAAAGAGTCACTTTTCTTTAAGATCGATTTCCTCATTTATAAAATCATGACTTCCTGCCTTCTAAAATCTCAGTGGCCTTGCCTTGGCCACTAAGCCAGTAGGGTATATGTGAAATCTCCAGGGACTACATACTAAAAAGGGAGATTTTTTTTTTTTTTCAGATGAAGTCTTGCTCTTGTTTCCCAGGCTAGAGTGCAGTGGCAAGATCTCAGCTCACTGCAACCTCCGCTTCCCGGGTTCAAGTGATTCTCCTGCCTCAGCCTCCCGAGTAACTGGGATTACAGGCGTCCACCACCATGCCAGCTAATTTTTGTATTTTTAGTAGAGACAGGGGTTTCACCATGTTGGTCAGGCTGGTCTTGAACTCCTGACCTCAGATGATTCACCCGCCTCAGCCTCCCAAGGTGTTGGGATTACAGGCATGAGCCGCCACGTCCAGCCAAAAGGGAAAATTTTGCCATTGGCCAATTATAAACCTGACCTTAAAAAAATCCACTGAAACCACACATGTTCAAGTTTGTTAATGCTATTGCAGCATTGTTTGCAAAATATTGGAAACAATTTAAGTGTCCATCAAAAAGGGATGGTTAAATATATTATGCATATGATGATATACTATGTATCATAGTATATCATATTATGCATATGATGATATACTATGATACATGGTATATCATATTATGCATATGATGATATACTATGGTAAGACTGTTTAAAATAATTAAATAGATCTGCATGTTTGATTTTAAAAAGTCTCTGCAAGATGTGAAAGAAAAGCATTATTCCAAACAGTGGCCACTGTTTGCTCTCTTCTATGTAACTGTGTGTGTATGTGTGTGAAAGTGTATGTGTGAGTGTGTGTGTGTGTGTGTGTGTGCCTGCATTTGTTTGGATTGCTGAAGGGATGCATGAAACGCTACTGGCAGTGGTTTCCTCTGATAAGAGGGGCTGAGGACTAAGGGACAGGCCAGGAGGAAGACTTGATTGTCAATCTATACCTTTGTTGCATTTTGATTTTTTTCCACTGAGCATATAGTGTCTATCCGAGAAATAGAAAGGAAGTAAAATAAAATTAATTGTTTTGACCAAAAAAATAAAAAAGAAAGAAAAAAAAGTCTTCAGGCTCCTGGAATTGAGTGGCATTGGCCTTGGCTTGATGGTTTCTGTCTGTCCGCTTCAGGTCCTTCGTCTGAGCTGGCTCACTCGCCAACCAACAGCGGGAAGAAGCTCTTTGCTCCTGTTCTGTTTCCTTCAGGCTCCACCGAGGATGTGTCCTCCAGTGGCCCCCTGCAGCCCCCTCCGCTGCCCCAGAAAAAGATAGTGAGCCGGGCAGCCTCTTCACCGGATGGCTTCTTCTGGACCCAAGGCTCCCCGAAGCCCCGAACAGCGAGCCCCAAGCTGAACCTAAGCCACTCAGAAACCAATGTCCACGATGGGTCTCACTTTAGCTATTCATTGAGCTCCGGAAACCGCCACCATCCTGTCTTCTCCTCTTCTGAGCCTCTGGAGAAAGCTTTCAAAGGCAGTGGCCACTGGGTTCCAGCAGCAGGGCTGTCGGGCAGCAGAAGCGGCTGTGGGAGCCCTGGCCTCCAGTGCAAAGGGGCCCCCTCCGCCTCGTCCTCCCAGCTGAGCGTGTCCAGTCAAGCCTCCACCGGTAGTACCCAGCTTCAGCTGCACGGTCTCCTGAGCAGCATCAGCAGCAAGGAGGGCACCTATGCCAAGCTGGGGGGACTCTACACCCAGTCCCTGGCCCGCCTCGTAGCCAAATGTGAGGACCTCTTCATGGGCGGCCAGAAGAAGGAGCTCCACTTCAATGAGAATAACTGGTCGCTCTTCAAGCTGACTTGTAACAAGCCCTGCTGTGACTCAGGGGATGCCATTTATTACTGTGCCACTTGCTCCGAGGACCCCGGCAGCACCTATGCTGTGAAAGTAGGTACCACTCCCTCCTTCCATTCTGCTGAGCCACTGGCTAATGCTGGCTTGGGCAGAGCTATGGCTTGAGCAAGTCATTTTACCTGTCTGGGCATCAGGAGGGGAGTTGATTCCTAAGCATTCTTTTTTTTTTTTTTTTTTTGACAGAGTCTTGCTCTGTCACCCAGGTTGGAGTGCAGTGGTGCGATCTTGGCTCACTGCAGCCTCCACCTCCCGGGTTCAAGTGATTCTCCTGCCTCAGCCTCCCAAGTAGCTGGGACTACAGGAGCATGTCATTATGCCCGGCTATTTGTTTGTTTGTTTGTTTTTGTATTTTTAGTAGAGACAGGGTTTCACCGTGTTAGCCAGGATGGTCTCCATCTCCTTAACTTGCGATAGGTCCACCCCGGCCTCCCAAAGTGCTGGGTTTACAGGATTACAGTTTTGAGCCAAGGTGCCCGGCCTTTTTTTTTTTATTTTGAGATGGAGTCCTGCTCTGTTGCCCAGGATGGAGTGCAGTGGCATGATCTTGGCTCACCACAGCCTCCACCTCCCAGGTTAAAGCGATTCTCCTGCCTCAGCCTCCCGAGTAGCTGGGATTATCCGTGTGCATCACCATGCCCAGCTAAGTTTTGTATTTTCAGTAGAGATGGTGTTTCCCCATGTTGGCCAGGCTGGTCTTGAACTCCTGACCTCAGGTGATCCACCCACCTTGGCCTCCCAAAGTGCTGGGATTACAGGCATGAGCCACCGCCCTGGCCCCTAAGCATTCTTTTAACACTTAGTGCTCAACAACTTCACTCCCTCTTTCTGCCCAGGACACGGTGCAATGAAATTTGTAGTATGACTATAAGACACATTCTGTGCTTTCGGGAATACACATATGTAATCTAGCTGGGATAAGAAAACAGTTGCTTTTTAGTGCAACAGAGAGTTTATTTATTTATTAACCAGGTTTTTATTGAGTGCCTACTGTACGCCAGGTATTTGCCACAATCAGAGTATATAGAGGTGAATATAAGCTTTCTTATAGAGCTTATAATGTAGTGAGGGAGATAATCAAGTCGTCTTCTAATGTTAGAGCCAGAAGGAGCATTCGACCTAGGAATCATCTTGAACAATAATAGTAATAATATTATTTGTGTGAACATTCAGTCTACAACTAGACTCTTGGCTAGGGGTATTAACTTCTAATCCTAACAGTAATCCTACAGGTTAAGTAGGTTTTACAGATGGGGAATCTGAGGCTTAAAATGGCTAAGTAATTTGCCCATAGCTAGTTGGCGGCTGGAATAGATTGAGTTCTGGTGTGTCTGTCTCGCCAAAGCCTAAGTTATGTCCCTACCAGTTAAGATAAATGAAGGTTAGAGACATTAAGTGACTAGCTCAAGGTAGCACAGCTCTTTAACCTTTGCTGCTGGATCAGGGCTCTCTCTACCCACACTGCACTGCCCTCTCAGAGCACAGCTCTGTGTGAGCTAGTTGAGCCATCTGCACCCATTTGGGCCACTGGGGTCTCTACCATGCACTCTAGTCCTTCCTGTGGCCCTATTTCTCATCTCCTTTTGCTGCTTCTTGAATACCTATTGAGTCCCTGGCCTTTCTATAAATGTAGGCTTTTTTTGGGAGTAAGGAGGGAAATCCTGAGCTGTCTTCTCTTATCACCATCCTTTTTTTGTCCAGTTAGAAAAGTATAAAGAATGAGCTAATCTGAAATAGCCTTGGGGGGATAGCTTGCTTATCAGCAATTTTTAAAAATAATATTGTTAGCATTTAAAAAATAATAGTATTAAATAATATTTAATAATACTATTATTACTACTATTAATATTATTCGGTATATTTAAATAATATATAGTTGTTAAATTAAGAGTAGTAATACTAATATTCAGCATATATTATTTATAATTATTATTTATATATACTGAATAATATTATCAGTAGTCATCAGTAGTATTATTATAAATAATATATCCCAGGCTGGGCGTGATGGCTCACACCTGTAATCCCTGCACTTTGGGAGGCCTGGGCAGGCAGATCACAAGGTCAGGAGATCAAGACAATCCTGGCCAACATGGAGAAACCTGTCTCTACTACAAATACAAAAAATTAGCTGGGCATGGTGGCACATGCCTGTAGTTTCAGCTATTTGGGAGGCTGAGGCAGGAGAATTGCTTGAATTCAGGAGGCTGCAGTGAGCCAGGATCATGCCACTACTCTCCAGCCTGGGCAACAGAGCGAGACTCCATCTCAAAATAATAATAATAATAATAATAATACATACTGAATAATATTCAGTATCAAGAGACAGCTGACCTCTCCATTTTGAGGATGAAAAAGCCTGGTGGAAGAGGTTGAATCCCTCTCGCCCATGAAATAGAAAGTAAGGTGACCCTTCTGCAAGAAGTAAGGGGCCCTTGGGACAGACGGTTTTCTTTTTTACATCCATAAATAATTGTACCGTGCAGCTTGGAATCTAGGGTCCCATATAATAATGCAGAATTAGATATATTCTCTAATAAACAACACGAAAGAAATTTGACTTTCCTTAAGCATGTTAAAAACAAGTGTGGCTCCTTATTTCATTAGAAATAGAAGCCACACAGAAATCAAAAGATAAGCCTTGGCCCTCTAAGGAAGTCACAGAGGTTTCCTATCTGGCTTTCCTGGAGACGTGGTAGCTCAAGAATAATGGATCATCTCTGTGCCACGTGAAAAAGGAAATTTGGAGACTAGCATCAATACACAGAGGATGGTAATTCTTGGAACAAGGTTACCAGGAACAATATCAATTTGCAAATATGCCTGGTCTGGTCACTGGGGGGTGGGGGGTGGGGGTTCCGGAGCATCATTTCACATGTGCAGCTGTTCCACTTCATTAGCACTCAAGTCTAGACGATTTACTGTCATCTGGGGATCCGCAGGAGGGGGAGCGTGTCCTCCCTTCCCAGCCAGCAAGCTGCCTGTCTGAGGCTGAGTGCATTTCATCTGCGCATGGTAAACAGGGAGCCGGCCCTGAAGGCAGACAGAACCTTGTCTGCAGTTGCAAAGTCCCAGTTAACAATAGCAGGCTCACACCTGCTCCTTGCTGATGCTGGAACCTACTACCCTGGGCTCAGCGCCCTGCAGCAGTGAGGAGATAAAGCTGGCTCTTGTAGCTAGCTCCACCACATGAATAGGTGGCAGGCAAAAAAAATCATTAGCTGTGTGTGCAAAGGAGTTTCATTTATCAGCCATCTAGAGAGAATTCTAGTTTGGTAATTAGGGACTCGTTTTAAGCCGCTGGGCCTTTTTTATTTAACAGACGTGATTTAGACCAGACTTTCACCCATGAATGAGGCCCTGGCTCCAAAGTTTAAATGAGTCCTGGCTCAGCAAAAAGTTTGAAACTTGAGCTGAACCAGCGGTCTATGTAAAGTTCTAGAACCAAAAATCTGAGCACAGTGCTCCCTAAAATGAACTAAGGGTGGGAGCAGGGAGTGGGGAGATGGAGGTGGAGAAGAAGCCACTCCCTCCCCCACCGCCTCTTCCCCCATCCAGCACTGTAGGATGAGCTCCGACAGGAGCACAGAGCTCACTCACAGGGCTGGTTAGCATGCGCCCTACGTTTCCGGGCTTTGAGAAAGCTGCAGGTCTTGCCAAAGCCCCAGTGCACTGATTTTGAAATGCATCCAGCCCAGTTGCCATGTACTCGGCTCCTTCATTTACATATCTGTGCAAAATGTCAGCAGCCTGACTGGAGCTCCAGGCTTCGAGTGTTTGCTGGGCCCAGGCCTTTCATACCCCTGAGAAAAAGGGGCCTTGGAAACTCTTCCCAGGCCCCTAGGCAGCTGTGCTCTCCGGGTTTGCACAATACCTGTAGGCCAGCCTTAGATGCCTCTGCACCACCAGAGGGCTACAGCCAAGATGGCAAGAGCAGTCACCATAGCAACCCTCACCATTGTGTTCACCCTGGGCTGGCCTGGCACTGAGAGCCATGCCGGCATCATTTCATCGGATCCTCACAATGGCCCTACAAGGAAGGACTACCCCTGGCCCTGTCATTCAGAGGAGAAAACAGCCTTTGAGATAAATATTGTCCATCTTCAACATGCATGGGTTCTGTATTTGCAAAGTCATCTACCCACTCAAATTTATTTGTAATTCCAAAATCAATACTTGAAGTGCTTTCCAGTGATTTCTGGATAGGTGTAAGGCAAGGAAAAATTTGAGTCACCTGATTTTAGTTTGTTCTTACACTGCTACTAAAGACATACCTGAGACTGGGTAATTTATAAAGGAAAGAGGTTTAATTGACTCACAGTTCAGCATGGCTGGGGAAGCCTCAGGAAACTTGCAGTCATGCTGGAAGGGGAAGCAAACACCAGGTGAAGTCCTTCTTCACATGGTGGCAGCAAGGAGAAGTACCAAGCAAAAAGGGGGAAAGTAGCCAGGCGTGGAGGCTCACGCCTGTAATCCCAGCACTTTGGGAGGCCGAGGTCAGTGGATCACGAGGTCAGGAGTTCAAGACCAGCCTGGCCAACATGGTAAAACTCTGCCTCTACTAAAAATACAACAAATTATCTGAGTGTGTGGCAGGCACCTGTAGTCCCAGCTACTTGGGATGCCGAGGCAGGAGAATCACTTGAACCAGGAGGCAGAGGTTGCAGTGAGCCGAGGTTGCAATGAGCTGAGATTGCATCACTGCTCTCCTGCCTGGATGACAGAGAGAGACTCCATCTAAAAAAAAAAAAATGAAATGGCCCAAGTATAGGGCTGAAGTGTTGTCTAGTGTTCCTAACCACCACAAGGCTGGGATGTGCCTCATGGATAAAAACATGTATGTTAGATAAATTTTGTTCAGGCATGAGCTCTAGTGCTGTTGCCTGTGACTCATCTTAATGAGTCAACAAGATATATTAAACGAGGTATCTCTAAACAGAAGCATACCTGAAACAAGGTTGAATACTGGTGGGTTAATGAAATTATTGTGACCAGAGGGTCCCAGGAAACTTACCTTGTATTTCCCCTAGGAGCGATGGTTCAGTATTCTCTAATTCAGTGTCTATGTCTTCTTCATAGGACATAACCTGCAAATAACAAAAATCCCTTGGAACTTGCCAAAGGTTACAGAGCTAATACTTAAACCTAGGCCTTTTTTTCACTCCAGAGCCCATACTTTTGACCTTTGGAACACTTCTTGGTTGTATAGTCCTGAGCAAATAATTTAACCTCTGGAAGCCCCAGTTTCCTCCTCTATAATGGCACCTTCCGCCTTGGATTTAATGAGATTGAATGAGCTGCTGCATGGAACCCTCAGAGTTGGCACAGTGCCTTGCACGTGCAAGAGTTCAACCTGTATCTGTTAGGGGTGAGACAGTAATAGTGGTGTCCTTCCCGCATCTCCACTGACAGCACAGCGGAAGGTGGTTGGCCAAACTGCATATATGCAAGACTCTTTGAGGACCTGCTCCCCAGTTTCCTTTAGTTTAATAGTGATCCAGAAGGCTGCCATTTGAAAACCAAGCACAGGCCAGGAACTGTGGCTCTCACCTGTAATCCTAGCACTTTGCGAAGCCAAAGTGGGAGGATCATTTGAGCCCAGGAGTTCAAGATCAGCCTGGGCAACATGGCAAAACCTTGTCTGTACAAAAATTCCAAAAATTAGTTGGACGTGGTGGTGTACACATGTAGTCCTAGCTTCTCAGGAGGCTGAAGCGGGAGGAGTGCGTAAACCTGGGAGGTCAAAACTGCAGTGAACTGTGATTGTTCCACTGCAATCCAGCCTAAGTATAAAGCCAGGCCCTGTCTTAAAAAGTAAAAAATAAATAAAAACCGAATATAGTTGGGTAGGCCAAAATAACAATGTGTTTGATACATGTATTTCAAAATCATTTTTGTAAGTGTAATAGAAAGCAGTGTCTGGGGTAAATGTCTTTCCCTTTTATTTCCATTCTGCTTTTATAATAGAGATTACTAAATTAATGTGTTACCCACCATTCCCCATAATTGGCTTTAAAAACTTTCCTTAGAGGCTGAGCTCTTGTATGCCAAGTTTCATGCTGAGAAGGTTTGCACAGCTGCAATATAAATAAATCTTCGTGAAAAGGTGCTTGCAATAGAACTTCTAAAAGTATCACCTGTAAGCACTGTGGCACTTCAAAAACACTCTTTCGTCATCATTCCAACACTGCAGCCCGAAGGCAGGGTTATTTTGGGAGTGTTTGCAGGATAATATTTTATAGGTAAATGTGAGATGCCTTTCTTCTCAGCATGACACACTGATCTTTTTGTACAAAGCCTGAGTGAGGTTGCATAATAATATTCATTTGAAAGAGGACACTTCAATCCCTTTCAGAGTAATGACAGGGAGATTGAGGCCTGATAGAGGGACATCATGGCTGGTTCAAGACTCTCTAGTTTAGTGGCAGCCAGATGAGGACTAGGATTGCTAGAGATCCCCAGGTGGCTGGCACTGTCATTTGTACAAGAAGAGATGGAGGAGGCAAGAAAGATACAGTTGTGTGGATTCCCAGCTACTGTTCCCACAGAGGAGCTTGGGATCTTTTCCTACCTTTATCTCAGAGGCTACCCTGGGGTTCCTCTGAGGGTTCCTTCCGGTTCCCTCTTCCCTGGAGAGCTTTCTGGTTTCTTTCAGCTGCTGTGACTCACCTTGGAAGAAAAGTGAGGCTGTTTTCTTTGTAAAACTTATTTGGCTTCAAGAGAATTTGTCCACATTGCGCACAGATGGATGTCTTCCTGCCAATACCTCCACACCACACTGCGTGTTACTCAGCAGAGACCCCACTCACTGGGTCAAATGGTCATTTTATGTTTAATTTTTAAGAAATTGACAAACTGCTCCAAAGGGTCTGCCCCATTGTACACTCCCACAAGCAGTGTATGAGGGTTCCCATTTCTGCTTGTCCTCATGGACACTTGGGATTATCTTTTATTAGAACTCATTCTAGTGGGTGTGAACTGATATCTCCTTGCGTTTTTGATTTGCATTTCCCTGATGACTAATGATGTCCCACATCTTTTCACATGCTTGTGGCCATTTACCATTTTATTTTGGTGAATTGTCTGTTCATATTTCTTGCCCATTTTTTTCCTCCATGCCACAATTCTGTGTCTTTTTGATTGGATTGTTTGTCTTTGTATTATTGAGTTGTAAAAAAGTGTTCTTTTTTAAAAATATAAATTCTAGAAACAAGTCCTTTATCAGACACATGTTTGGCAGATATTTTCTCCCAATCTATTACTTGTCTTTCCACTTTCTTCCTGGGGTCTTTTGAAGCATAAAAATTTAGACTTTTGAGGTTATTTGTGATTTTTTTTTCTTTTGTGAACGACCCTGTTGGTGTGGTATTTAAGAAATCTTTGCCCAACCCAAGGCATGAAAGATTCTGTCCCATGTTTTCTTCCAGCACGCATAAGTATTGCTCTTACCCTTAAGCCTATGTGATCCACTTTGAGTTGGTTTTTGTTTGGAGTAAGGGGTGAAGTTGACCTTTCTGCACGTGGACACTCAAATGTTCCCACACTCTTTGTTGGGTAGAACCATGGGTCCCACTCTTGATTGCCATTCTCCTTCTCCCCACAGATCTGCAAAACCCCTGAGCCCAAAACCGTCTCCTACTGCAGCCCGTCCGTGCCTGTGCACTTTAACATCCAGCAGGACTGCGGCCACTTCGTCGCCTCGGTGCCCTCCAGCATGCTGAACTCCCACGACGCGCCCAAGGACCCCGTGCCGGCCCTGCCCGCACACTCCCCTGCGCAGGAGCAGGACTGCGTGGTGGTCATCACCCGAGAGGTGCCGCATCAGACGGCCTCCGACTTTGTGCGGGACTCGGCGGCCAGCCATCAGGCGGAGCCCGAGGCGTACGAGCGGCGCGTGTGCTTCCTGCTCCTGCAGCTCTGCAACGGGCTGGAGCACCTGAAGGAGCAAGGGATCATCCACCGGGACCTGTGCCTGGAGAACCTGCTGCTGGTGCACTGCACACCCCCGGCCGCCCCTGCCCCGACCGCCGCCCCTCCCGTCGCCGCCCCTCCCGCCGCCGCCCCTACCTGCTCCTCTGGCGCCCTCCCCGCCGGTGGCGCTCCCAGCCCCGCAGCCGGCCCTGCCTGCCTGGGAGGGCCCGGGGAGAAGCAGCTGCCTCGCCTCATCATCAGCAACTTTTTGAAGGCCAAGCAGAAGCCCGGCGGCACCCCAAACCTGCAGCAGAAGAAGAGCCAGGCCCGGCTGGCCCCCGAGATCGTGTCTGCCTCCCAGTACCGCAAGTTCGATGAGTTCCAGACCGGCATCCTCATCTACGAGCTGCTGCACCAGCCCAACCCGTTCGAGGTGCGCGCCCAGCTGCGGGAGCGGGACTACCGGCAGGAGGACCTGCCGCCGCTGCCAGCGCTGTCCCTCTACTCCCCGGGCCTGCAGCAGCTGGCACACCTGCTGCTGGAGGCCGACCCCATCAAGCGCATCCGCATCGGCGAGGCCAAGCGCGTGCTGCAGTGCCTGCTGTGGGGGCCCCGGCGGGAGCTGGTGCAGCAGCCAGGCCCCTCGGAGGAGGCGCTGTGCGGCACGCTGCACAACTGGATCGACATGAAGCGGGCCCTGATGATGATGAAGTTTGCGGAGAAGGCGGTGGATCGCAGGCGGGGCGTGGAGCTGGAGGACTGGCTTTGCTGCCAGTACCTGGCCTCTGCGGAGCCGGGGGCCCTCTTACAGTCGCTGAAGCTCCTGCAGCTTTTGTGAGCCAAGCCTTAGCCGGCGCTGTCTGCTGCCCCTTCCCTGCCTAACCCTTTCCTGTCTTGCCTTGGGAGCGCCCTTGTCTCCCTGGGAAATGGTACAGATGACTGGTATACCTGGATGTAAAAAATATATGTGTGTATATATATATAATGCATATATATAAATATGAAAGACTAAGGATGCTGGTGCCCATCCACACGTGTCTCCTCTCTGCACCAAGTCCTCCCTGTTTTCTTCTGTAATTATATACATTTCTAGCTCCATGCCAAGTCATGAGGGCAGTTCAGTGAACAGAATGCGGCCTAGACACTGGTCTTGCTACCTTGTTAAAGGATTTCTTCACCCTTTTGTCAAATTGTTATTAAAAAAGAAGAAGAAGTAGAAGACAACTCCATTAAAAATTTTTTTGGTTGAATTACAAGCAAAGCTCTTTATCCTTAAGTGCCTGAGTGCATTAATATGTTTGGTGGGTAAAACAGACCTGTCTTTGGTCTTACACTTTGCAGGAGACAGAGCAGCAGTCTACAAAGGACCAGGCAGGTGGGTACCAATTAATCTTCCCTGCTTCTCTTCCCACCTGGCAGCCTCCTGGAAAGAATCCAGACACAGTTGCTGTGATCCCAGTGGTTTGGAATTCAAACCACTGCTCCAAACCCATTTCCAGTTTGCTAAAGCTGGTTACCATTCAGATACCTGCCTAAAAACAGAATCCACGCCAGATGGTTCAGATGAAAAGACCTTGAGGGGACCACTTAGCTAGGTATGATCAGGGTTATGAGAACAAAGGGTGGCAAGGCCAAAAGCAAGGGCCAGAACAGAAGGACAGGGGAACTTACAGGAGGTATTTGCCCTGAGATCTCTACAGCCAGAGATGGCTATCTCTGTTTCCCACCTGTCATCTCCAACCTAATGGGATGCCAGACAGCAAAGGACCTTGGGTGATGCAGTCTGAAGGATCAGCCTCCTGGGACAGGGAGGAGGTGGAGAGTGCATGGGATGCCAGGAGGCAAACCGCCCACTGTTCCTACTGTACTGGATGATGGCAGTGCAAGAGTAGAACAGAACTCAGGTGTTTCAACTCCCAGGCCAGTACTCCCTCTGTTGTTTGGACCTCCAAGTGTCCTTTTCTAAAACCTCATTTAACACATCTATTGGCACCTACTACTTACTGTAGTCAATATTTGTTCCCATGCCTTTAAAAACACACAAACAAAATTAGGCATCAGATCTTTCCTCCTCAAAACTAGACACACACGCGCGGGCACACACACACACACACACACACACACACACAAGTCAAAAATTACCTATTTGAAGAGAAATAGCCCCAAGACTCTTGTGTTTCTACCTAATGGGCAATCTTCCAACTAGAGATCTAATTAATTTCTAAAACCTTGTTAATAACTCTGGACAAATTAAAACAAAGATCTGAATGGATGTTTTAGAAACCTGGGATGAACTTAGCAAGAAGGATAGAGAACTCTCCCAGGTCCTCTTCTGCATATTAATTTCAATCCTTTTTCGAGTTTCACCTTCCAGCCCCTGACTACATGTAAACACATTCATATTTCCTTGCATCAGTGGTGAAGACAGCACCTGGGGCACATTTGTAATTTCAATTGTTTCCTGAGCATTGAGGAAAGAACTGAACTAAAACCAGCTCCCAACCCATTTGTACAAGAGAAAGAGCCTGCGAACGTGGAAATCATATTTCTCCCTAGGACCTATCTGTTTCAGGGAGAGTTGTCAGTTTTCTTTGTTCCTTGGAATTTGCCAGGCAAACCTTCTTCCCTCAATTTGCTGTCTTTTGCTTTTTTGTCATTTTCCACTTCAAGTAAATAAACAATGGAGAGGGAGGAGCAAATACTCTGCCAGGGGAATTTGGTGCCATTAGAAAATAAGGCTGGGCATGGTGGCTCATACCTATAATCCCAGCACTTTGAGAGGCCAAAGTGGGTGGATCACCTGAGATCAGGAGTTCGAGACCAGCCTGGCCAACATGGAGAAACCCTGTCTCTACTAAAAATACAAAAATTAGCTGAGTATCATGGCATATGGCTGTAATCCCAGCGCCTCAGGAGGCTGAGGCACAAGAATCGCTTGGACCCGGGGGTGGAGGTTGCAGTGAGTCGAGATCGTGCCACTACACTCCAGCTTGAGTGGCAGAGTGAGAGTCTGTCCAAAGAGAGAGAGAGAGAGAGAGAGAGAGAGAGAGAGAGAGAAAGCAAGCAAGAAACAAAATAAATGTCTTGGGAGCCACATTTTTAATTCCTGACAATAATTTAATTCCAACTTTTTTATATGCCATCCACTTCAGAAAAAAAAATGAGGTTGTAAAAGCAATTTTAAAAACCAACATGAACCAAAAAGTAAAGGATAAAGAAGAAACAATAGCAATAAATTCTGATTGAATTTAGAGCAATTAAACATAAAACTTACTTCTGAGCTGCCCACCAACCTAGAAAAAGAAAACTGGTTGCAGAATTCCTTTTTGTGTGTAATTTTAGGAAAGAGTTCATCAGAAGGAATACATCTTTGTCCAGTGCTTAGTTCTGAAGGAAATTGGTCAATAATTTTTTTGTTTGAAGACACGAAATAATGTCCCAATAGCAGTTTTAAAAAGGAAAAAAGCAAAAAGCATTTTTTGAAGATAGGTGTCATGAGCAATGCCAGATTAAAAATAACCAGGTCCACACATGACTGTGTCTCTCCACATTGTCAGGCTTTTATTGATGCTAAGTCAGTCACAAAAGCCAGGAGCTACATGGACTTGCCAAGGAGGCAATTCTCCTTGAAGCTTCCCTTCTCTTGGTAGAGCTGCAGGCACACAGGCTCAAGCCACTCCTCAAGTCAGTCAGTATGACCAACCATACTTCATAGTATACTTAATCAATGCATGCATGTTACAGATTAAACATTCCACAATAAACAAAGTGACACCAAACATCAAGAGGAGAAAGACATTGGAGAAAGAGTTACGGAATTAGTCCAGGGGGCACAGGTCAGTCTTGCAAAGAAGAATGTTGGAGGTGGCAGAAGCAGATGCCAAGTTCTTATCATGAGTGACTGCAAGACAGTATCAATTAAGACAACTGTTTTGAGCTGCTTAAGGCCTGACCTTTTAAAGTTACAGAGTCCTCTGATGAGAACTGATCATGGAAGTGTGTTTGTTCGTGTCTTTTTCTGGTTGGATGCAGTCTTTATCTTTTTTTGTTGTTGCTAATTATTAAACAAAACATCTTATCCTCGTTGGCAAAGTGCCCTGTGAAACATAAAATGGAGTCTTAGTCTAAGATGGAGTGAGTTATGTCAAGGGTGTTCTATACAATAGGGCTTTTTCTTTTTAGTCTCCACCACTGGTGAAATTTAAACATGGAATATTAAAACTTAGTCTCCTCAAATTCTCTGGAAATGATTGCCACCCATTCCTCTCCATGGATTGGCCTTTTCCATAAATGATTAGTCATGTGGCTATAAATAACTAGGTTTAGCAAACAACTTCAGTCGCACTAAATTCAGAGGTTCAATGTAATTGTTGTTGTTGTTGTTACTTCAAAATACACCTAGGCTGCATGGCTTTATCTCACAGAAGATTCTAGCATGAAATCCATTATGCCCAGAAACAATAGTTTGTTCTGCAGGACTAAGATTTGGAAATAATCCGGGACTTTTGTACGAGGAGAGTTGCATGGCATCTGGCAATTTAATACTCCTGTTGTCAGTGAGTTCATCTTCCGTTTTCCTTGGCTCTAAACCCAACTACTGGTATTTAAATCTTCAGTTTTTATTCTCTCCCACTCTGAGTCAAGTCGCCCCATAATCCTTTCCACATATGTAATTTTTGTTGTTTGTAAGCCATTCTCATTTTCATGCCAAAATGTGGAATCGTTTTTCTTCTATTTTTTTTTTAATGTAGGCATTATAAAGCCTCATAACCAAATAGTTATATCCTTGCCAGAAGCCAGATAAACGTTTTAGGGATTATTTATTTATCATAACATATGGCTCAGATCTAAAAAGACTGGGTTCTGGGGAGCTGTAGTTACCACTTTATATAACACTTCATGGTTTCCAAGAGCTTAGGGCTGGAAAAACTCTTTTGAGATGTACGCATGTACACAAAATAAGTATAAAGATTTTGAAAAAAGAAGACACATGTTACTTTAGTGAGTTCTAAATTTGCTCCTAAAATACACACAGTCAATAAATGAGGCAGCCCTTTTCTGCTCTGCTGAATATCTGAAAATCTTTGGAGATCTAAGGATAAGTTTAGCAAATCTGACTATAAGAAGTAGATTTGTAACATAAAACCAACTTGCCATTTTTAAGAGAAGGTAATAAGAATGGAATTTATTCATTGGAAATCAAAGTTTAACCCAGCTGATTTCATTGTTGGAAAAAAAATTTTTTTAAGGCAAGAATAAAATGATTGGAGCAAGTACCATAGGGTGATTGTCTTGACAAATTACTCTTTCTTTCTTTTTTTTTTCCCAATTCTAATTAATGCAGACAATGGGGCAACCTCCCTGTAAAAGATGTCCTAGGAGGAGAAATTGGTCAGGAAGTAGCCCGATGGATTATGGGATTCCAGAATAAGAGTCCAAATTAACTCAAAAGTGATATATTAGTTTAAGGGACTCTGGGGTTGGGCCAAAATATCTGTGACCAATTTGGATCCTTACCAGATCCAGGGTACTCATTCTTGTATGATCTGGATCTTTTCTCCCAGAACATGCCTACATCAATGCCAAGCTATGGAACTGAGGAAGAAGAAAAGTCAGGTTTACTTGAGATTTTTCTGCATGTCAACAGGCTGATTTGGTATTGGATTCTCTCATTTGGGATTTGAATTTAGACATTGATTACATATTCTAAATGTTAGATTCAAATATTTCCAGCTCTTATACCAGAGGTGATTACAGCTATTCCCCCCCAAAAATACTGCCCTAGACACCAGATGTGCTTAGATTATTAAGATTTTCGTGCACTGTAATGAACTCAAAGGTTACTCTGCAGACACCTGCTTTACTGCCTTATCAAGGCAAAGCGAACATGGAGACAGGTTGGGGGAATTGAGTGTGGAGGTCTGGGGAGAGAAGACAAGGCAGGAATTGAGAACACAAGATTCAGAGACAAAATGCCTGCTCCTTTAGGTTGGTGCAAAAGTCATGTGGGTTTTGCCATTACTTTTTAATTAATTTTAATGGCAAAAACAGCAATAGCTTTTGCACCAATTTAATATCATATGCATGGATCCAGCCCTGATGACTTTCCACAATGCTGAAAGGGTAATCATGCCTTCACCCCTTTAATAGGATTACACAGACATTTGTATGTCTATTCTCTTTTCAAAGATTTCCAGGAATGAGGAAGCTGTAACAATTTCCTGTTTTCTAGGTTGTGTAGAGTTCAATTTCAGAACTTATAGCAGATCCCTTAAAAAGTCAGAAAGACTTTAACAACTGAGCCTTTTATTTAAATCCTTTATTTACTGAGCCATTCCCACCACCATGATGACAAAAGCAAGTTCTGGTTTTCCCAAAAAAGAAATGGATTTTCTTTTTCCTACCCCTCAGCTTTGTTGGTTTTATTTATTTGAGTAGGCAAACCCTAACACGGCACTCAAAGACAATACTATCCAACAGGTATACTCAGGGCTGGACACAGTGGCTCATGCCTGTAATCCCAACACTTTGAAAGGCCAAGGCCATAATCCCAACATTTTGGTAGGCTAAGAATTGCTTGAAGCCAGGAGTTGAAGACCAGCCTGGGGCAACATTGAGAGACTCTGTCTCTACAAAGAAATTAAAAATAAAAAAATTAGCCAGGCATGGTGGCACTCATCTGTGGTCCTAACTACTCAGGAGACTGAGGTGAGAGGATGACTGGATCCCGAATGATCAAAGCTGCAGTGAGCTGGGATGGTGGTACTGCACTCCAGCTTGGGCAACAGAGAGACAGAGAGAGAGAGAGAGAGAGAGAGAGAGAGAGAGAGAGAGAGAGGGAGAGTGCCCATCTCAAAAAAAAAAAAAAAGATACTCCAATATCAGTCCTCCATTCCTCCATGCTTTCTACTCCATGCCATTCTCCCCTCCTTTCCCCCGTGAGCACCCACCCACTGTGGTCACCAAACTCACCAATTTCCACTTGATCCTTCCTGTGTTTGTGCACAAATAAGCAGATACAAGTATATTCTTCTTTCTTACACAGAAGGTACCACGCCTGAGATGCAAGAGCACTTTGTTTTTCTCACTTAGCAATATGTCAATGGGAACTTTCTTAAAGAGAGGAAGTGGCTTGATCTCTTCTCTGAGTCAGAGAATTGACAAGGTTTTATCACCTTTTACCCAGGTGTTAAAATATCATTTGCACTGCTGGGAGAGCATTAATTCATGAAAATTGTAATGATCCCTTACTGGTATTGCTCCTTGTTTTAGGTCTTAGGACAACTCATTTGATTTCCATTGGGAGAAACAGACTCTTTTTCTTCCCAGATGGATATTCTGAGGCTTGCTCTAAAATGCAGTTAACATTGGCAGCAGAGCCCTGAGTTAATGATAAAATTCACCCTCAGGCCCTTACTAGTTCCTGGAGTGACACTGCTAGTCATTGCACTTGCAACTCAACTCGTCTTTGACAAGCTCTGTCCCTTGAGGCAAACCCAACCTGGTGACTATGGCCGGTTCTCCAAGGAAAATGCTTCGGGATGATCTTCCAGAGACAGTGTTCAAGGAAGAATGAGGTTGTGTTACTCTGTGCCCTGGCTTTTCCGTGGCTCCAGTGTGGTCATTTCTTTCCATGACTTTAGAGAGCTGCGATGTAAGCAACAAGGACTCCACTTATTGAAACTGTTCATGGAACTTGGAGTCAGCTCTTGAACAATAGAAGCCTGATGCTGTTAGTCTTGGCTGAGTACAACATGAGTCATGTGCTGTTTCAAGTACCTAACTGAACATGGTTAGAAAGAAGGAGTTCTCTGGGTGACAGACAGTAGAGCAATTCCATGTGGAGATAGGGCTGGAGGAGGGAGGTGGGATAGGGGCTGAGCTCCTAGCACAGGAAGCAGGCAAGGGTGCAGACCAGCGAGCCTTCCCAGCCAGTGCTGACTGTGCCCTGCAGCCGGGGTTCACAGCTGCCTCCCGGTTATGAGTCACACGTTTGATCTCAGCCTTCATCCTGCAGATAGGCCTCGCTGGAGCCAGATGCTGGGCCCTGGGTTGTCACCCAACAGCCCCCTTTGTTTAATCTCTGAAAAGGCAACAGTTCATTGGAGAAAGAATCAAAATGAAGAAAAGAAAACTAAGGGCAATGTTAAATAGTGGTGGCGCCAATTTATTCTTTTGGTAGTATAACCATTTCTATTTTTTTTTTTAGAGATAGAGTCTTGCTCCATTGCCCAGCTGGAGTGCAGTGATATGATTATAGTTCATTGCAGCTTCAACTTCCTTGGCTCAAGTGATCCTCCCACTTCAACCTCCTGAGTAGCTGGGGTTACAGGTTTACACCACCATACTGAACAAATTTTTAAATTTTTTGTCGAGATGGGGGTCTCCCGATGTTGCCCAGGCTGGTCTCAAACTCCTGGTTTCAAGCCATCTTCCTACCTCCACCTCTCAAAGCCCAGGGATTGGGTATGGGCCACCACATCCAGCCAAAGATAACTATGTCTAAACAACACCCATCATAAGTGCTCCCATAAAAGGGCTTTTCAATGGGGTGCAGGCCTCCGGTAGCAGTTTGATGGAGGATTGGAATCAGACCTTCAGTAGGACCAGTGAAGTCTGGAGTGTTTCCTTTGTGGTAATTCTCAGATTATCTTGAAGGGAAAGAAAGAATGCAGGAGACAGACACTGAATATCCCTGCAGTGATGTTAAGGGCATAATACAAGCCCTGAGGATAGCTACAGCTTGGCTCTGTGTGGTATTGTGTTTCTGTAAATGGACACCACTCAGTTTAGTAAACAGAAACTCGCATTACATCCGGGTCTTCTGTCTCATTTTCATTCACAGATTCTTGTGGTCTGAGCACCGAGAAGGGAATTCATTAATACCACCGACCCGTCATTCAAAGACTCCATGGGTTGCTTGAACAGAAGTTTTTAGTTTGGTATCTGATGACAATGTTGGAAAACTATGAATGACAGAATAAGAGTGTCTTTGTTTACCTGACTTCTCTGCTCCAAAAGATTTAAAGTCTTGTTATTTGAAATATTATTTTACCTTCTTAAAGCATTCCTCTGATATATGGAGAAATCTAGACAGGTAGTCTTGATTTTAAGAGAAAACTAAGGTGTGGAAAAATGAATTGATAGGTGAAGTGTAAATTCAGGACTAGAGTCCAGGCTGTATGCCTTCCATTCTCTCCTAAGCACACTGTGCCACCATGTGTATAACCCCCGCGTTTACTAGGTGCCCATCAGCATCTTGCCTGTCCTTCAATTTTTTTTTTTTTTTTTTTAAGATGGAGTCTCACTATGTCACCCAGGCTAGAGTGCACGCTCTCGGCTCTCTGCAACTTCCACCTCCTGGCTTCGAGTGATTCTCCTCCTTTAGCTCCCAAGTAGCTGGAATTACAGGCGCCCACCACCACGACCGGTTAATTTTTGTAATTTTAGTAGAGATGGGGTTTTGCCATGTTGGCCAGGCTGGTCTTGGACTCCTAACCTAAGGTGATCCACCAGCTTCGCTCTCCCAAAGTGCTGAGATTATAGGCATGACCCACCACACCCAGCCAATCGTTCAACGTTTGACTCAAGCTACACCTAACTCAAGAACACAGAGTAGAAGGATGATTACCAGACCCTGGGAAAAGTAGCAGGGTCCTTAGTGTGGGGAGGTGAGGATGGTTAACAGGTACAAAAAAGTAGTCAGAAAGAATAAAATCTACTATTTGATAGTACAACAGGTGACTAGAGTCAATAATAACTTAATAGTACATTTTTAAATAACTTAATTATGTCACTGGATTGTTTGTAACTCTAATGATAAATGCTTGAGGGGATGGATACCTCATTTTCTATGATGCGCTTATTTCACATTGCACATAATATTTATCTCATGTACCCCATAAATATACACACTTAGCATGTAGTCCCCAAAATTAAAAATAATAAAAAAGAATAATAAAAATAAAAAAGTCTTCCACTGCTTATGAAAACTGGTGTCCCTTTCTCCTCTTCAATCACTCACTACTGCACTCCTCTGAACTTGGGAGGCAGGCAGTTTTTTAAAAACCTTAACGTAAGTATATTCTTTCTCACTGTGTAGACTGTGGGGCCATTGAGAGCAGTGACAATGTCCTACACCACTTGCTTCCTCATTCCCTTGACCCCTGCATTGTATGCAGTAGGTGCTTAATAAATGTGTTGAGGACATTTATGATGATGCATGGTGTTTAGTTTGTGACTGTGTCAACCGCTTAAGAAGAATGATGTCCCACAAATGACACAGAGCTTTACGGGTGGCAAAACACTTTTATATTCCTTATCTCCCAACAACCCTCCAAACCCATACAACATCCCCACCTGCAGAGCATGACAGGGAGGTCTGAGAGACAAAGCAACTTGCCAGAGAATCCTTATGACTGGCCAGTAACAGGACTCAGATTAATCAAGGTCTCCTGTATTCAAACCCAGTGTTCTCTCCACCCCAGCACAGCCTTGCCTGTTTCCGATGATTGCTGCCCCTGCCATCACGGATCCACACAGCCTCTGTCTTTTACACTAAAGCTGGTATTGACTTTTCCTACATTGAGCAGCTTCCACTGCAAGAGTGACTAGTGAGTACTCTATTGGTAACATCAAAACTTAGGTTCATGGAGACATTTTCTATTTTCTTGGGCATGTCATGCAAACACTGTCTACCTCTCTGCAATGTTTAGCAATGAGGTGTGTCACAGATGCACACAAACTTTGATAAAACCATTTTCAGTTGCAATACCCTAAAGCCACTCCCAGGGTGATGAAGCCCCTCCGGTACTCTGGAGGGAGAATATTCTCTCTTGGATTATTTGCTCTATCCAAGCCTGGGCTCTGCCAAGCTGCCCCACTGCTCAGAGGCCTGTGGGACTAGTCATGTTTGCATGTGGGCTATGTCCAAGGTTCTTGCCCAGTTCAGCCCCCACCAGGCCTTGTCACAGGCTCTGCTCCTGCCCACCTGCCACTCCCCCAATCCTTCTGTGCAGCAAACCTGCAGGCAAGTGGCTGTGCCTCCACAGTCACCTTTCCAAGTGACCCCCACCTCAAGCTTGTCAGTTTGGTGTCCAATTTCTAGCAGGACAGGTGGACAAAATGCACAGTGCAATTCCCCTGCCAGACTGCTACAAAACATCACGTTCCATTTTCTACAGCAAACTACCAGGACAGAAAGAGAGCAAGAGTCCTCAAGCCTCCCAAGCTGCTTATTTTCCCCTCTGTATTGTAAGATTTTTCTCCTTAAAACTGAGGTTGGGCTGAGTGTGGTGGCTCACGCCTGTCATTCCAGCACTTTGGGAGGCCGAGTTGGGCAGATCACCTGAGGTCAGGAGTTCGAGACCAGCCTGGCCAATATGATGAAACCCCATTTCTCCTAAAAATACAAAACCTAGCCAGACACAGTGGTGCTTGCCTGTACTCCCAGCTACTCAGGAGGCTGAAGCAGGAGAATCACTTGAACTGGGGAAGTGGAGGCTGCAGTGAGCCGAGATCGTGCCACTGTACTCTAGCCTGGGCAACAGAGTGAGACTCTGTCTCAAAAAAACAAACAAACAAAAAACTGAGGCTGAGTGTTAATAAAACCCCAGCCTGGTGAGCCACCTCAGGTTTATGCTGAGGCTGTTCCTACACTACCAGGAAACACACCTCTTACATGGGGCTCAGATTAGCAAGATTTGGTGCTGGAAGTCATTGCTATGGTAAGGCTTTGTGTCCCCACCCAAATCTCATCTTGACTTGTAATCCCCAGGAGTTGAGGGAGAGACCTGGTGGAAGGAGATCAGACCATGGGGGCAGTTCCCCCTATACTGTTCTCATGACAGTGAGTGAATTCTAATGAGATCTGATGATTTTATAAGCACCTGGCATTTCCCCTGCTTGCACTCCTCTCTCCTGCTGCCATGTGAAGAAGGTCCTTGTTTCCCCTTCCCCTTCCACCATGATTGTAATTTTCCTGAGGCCTCCCCAGTCATGTGGAACCGTGAGTCAATTAAACCTCTTTCCATTATAAATTACCCAATTTCGGGACATATCTTTATAGCAGTGTGAAAATGAACTAACACAGGCATGCTAGACACATACAGATAACTTAAAAGTTTGTCAGCGATTCTTAAGGAACATTGACACAATTCATTGAGCAAAATATTCCATGTATGTAGGGTTAAACACGCTCTAGGTTTTCCCAAATTTGGATCAGCTTTAAAAGACACAATTTTGTCTCTTGGCCATGGATCATGGATGCCTTCTTTTTGAGATGTTTCCTAATGTTATGTTTTTATAGCAGGAATTTGGTTTTCCAAAGTAATTCCTCAGCTTTTCTGAGAAATTATTGAACCTATTCAAGTGTCCCTGACAGCTACAGTTGGCAGGGTCCAGACTTTAGCCTAGTTTCTCTCCTATTTCTGGTCGGAGGGGTCTGTCAAAGTGAACTAAACCCAGGGCTGATTATTTCATCAGCCTCAATAAAGGCATGTCTGAGTTCTGCCAGGAAGAATCTGGTTTCAGAAGCAACTTTCCTTTTAAAGTGGCAGGGTAATCACTTCTGCCCAGACTCATGAAGCTTGCATTGCAGGAAGTAAAAATATGATAGCACAGTATCTTGGCAGAGAAGCTTTTCCCTGTCTCCTCAGCCTCCAAACAAATAGCTCTCTGGGGGAGTGATGTCTACATCAAAAGCTACTTGTCGCTCAGTGGGCCTCCCAGATGGAGAACTGTTTATTTTGGCTGTGACTGACAATATTTTCTATGTCCGGAGCTGGGGGCTGCCTGTAATGGACTCTTTCTGGCAGCAACAGGGCAAATTTGTGGTTGCCATGCCTTTTCCCTGGCTCCTATTAACCAGAAAGATTGGAGGAAGTTAAGACAAGAAATCCAATTGTCTCTCCAAGGGCCACTGACAAGAACTGAAAATCTCCAAAAATGGGCTGAGGCTACTGGGTATGGCAAAAGGCCACAGAACCTCTTCTTAGGCCTCTGGCTAAGTTGGTAATATCTAGTTCTTGGTAAAATCTGGGATCTTGAGGTCAGCTAAAATTTGATTTTTAAAAAATAGCACATAAGAGGTAGAAATATGTCAGTCTTACTACATGACTTGTTCTCGTATCCATAGTCCTCCTCAGGAAATTTGTCTGCATTCAAAAGT
This sequence comes from Cheracebus regulus, assembly GCA_963574635.1. Classification (NCBI taxonomy): domain Eukaryota; kingdom Metazoa; phylum Chordata; class Mammalia; order Primates; family Pitheciidae; genus Cheracebus; species Cheracebus regulus. Next base: position 41,974 of record CAUYQU010036238.1, read on the forward strand.
AAATGAAACATGACAAGCCAGAATCCTAGAGTGAAAGTCATGCTTTCTCTTTGTCAATTACTGAGCTGTAATGTGATCACTGTTTAATGTCCCCAACCATAAGCAATGGCCTCAGTCATTGCTTTTTTGATTGATAGAAATGTGTAACCTTGTGCAGCTATTAAGAGCTACGATAATTTCAAAAAGTTTTCCCAAGACACTTTTTACATCCAGGTAAGACTCTCATTCTCAGTTTTTGTACCACCTGTCCAGCCCCCTTAGTAAGGAACAGGATAGCCTATTGGTCCATTCATCAGTTGATGGACATCTGGGTTGTCCACTCTTCGGCTTTCATGAATAAAACTGCTTTGAACATTCAGGTACAAGTGTTTGTATGAACATCTATTTTCAGCCAGACACTGTGGCTTATGCCTGTAATCCCAGGACTTTGGGAGGCCAAGGCAGGCAGATCACTTAAGCCTGGGAGTTTGAGACCATCTGGCCAACATGGTGAAACCCCATCTTTACTAAAAATACAAAAATTAGCCAGGTGTGGTGGCAGGTGCCTATAGTCCCAGCTACGATGACGTACGAGAATCTCTTGAACCTGGGAGGTGGAGATTGCAGTGAGCTAACACCACTGTACCCCAGCTTGGGTGACAGAGCAAGTCTGTGTCTCAAAAACACAACAAAAAATAACATCTATTTTCATCTCTTTTTCTTATATACCTAGGAGAGGAATTACTGGGGTGTGCCTTAGGTTTTTAAAGTGTTTTTATGTTGTAATCCAGACAACAAGTACTGCTGTCCACATTTTAAAAATGAAGAAAAAGGGCAAGAAGTTAGGGGCAATGGTCTAGTCCTGTCTTTTGACTTTTAGTTCATTAAATTGGTAGATGGAATAATTAAAAGAGAGTAAGTTAGTTTTTCCAAGATCACCCAAAAGATTCCGTTTAATGAAAAAAAAAAATCTTGGATTTACAATATCCTTTCTTGCAGTCCTAGCGTATAACTGGAAGTCTAATATAGTTCTTTGGCTTCTAGACTGGACTCAATTCAAAAAATGAAGTGTTTCCTAACTGTCAATTTCGAATTAATGTTTGAAGTGTATGAGAGTCTGAAGGGGAGCCATTTTTAAAAATAACCACACAAAAAACAAGAATTAGACAAGGTCTCTTTATTCCCTTTGCTGTTTTGCTAATTAAACTGCATGTTTCCCTCTGCTTTCGGACAGGCATTACAAGTTGATGTCTTGAGTGCTACCTTATCTTTAGTAAAACATTTGCTTTATGCATTTCTTTAGGACTGATTTATGAGATTGCTGCTGTACCTTTCTGCTTAAAAGCTCAAGGTGCTGGTCATATAATCTTTAGGATGTTATTTTTATTATAAACTTTTCTAAGCATCTTAATGCTGATGGGAACATCAACAGGAATGGTTCTGGTGTAACCAAAAAGAAAAGGCAACAAAAAAAAATTACAGTGACTTAAATATGAGCTATAATGGAAATACGATCTAAGGTGCAAGGAGAATACTCAGGAAGAAAAAGCTAATTTTGGTTCATGAGGTACCTAAGAAGAGAAACTGGAAAGGTCACAGAGTAAGTTGTATTGAAGGTGAATTTTGTTGTTTGTTGGCATTGTTGTTTTTGAGACAAGGTCTGGCTCTATCATCCAAGCTGGAGTGTTGTGGCACAATCTCTGCTCACTGCAATCTCCGACTCCCAGGCTCAAGCCATCCTCCCACCTCAGCCTCCCTCCTGAGTAATTGGGACTACGGGCACTCACCATCATGCCTGGCTAATAATGTTTTCTTTTCTTTCTTTCTTTTTTTTTTTTTTGGAGAGACAGTGTTTGTTTGTTTGTTTGTTTGTTTGTTTTCTGTAGAGACAGTATAGAGACATATTGCCCAGGCTGGTTTCAAACTCATGAGCTCAAACAATCCACCTACCTCGGCCTCCCAGAGAGCTGGGATTATAGCCATGAGCTACTGCACAAGACTTGAAGGTGAATTTTGAAGGATAATTTGAAGTCTACAAGACGGACAAGATTGGGAGGGACTTTTTATTTTTAATAGCTATTTTGAGGTATAATTGATTTCCATAATAAACTGTATATGTGTAAGTGTAAATAAACTTGATAAATAAAAATTGATGTTTCAACATACATGTACACCCATAAAATCTTTGCCATAACCAAGATGCTAAACATTTTCTCCTTCCCTTTCTCCTTCTCCTTCCCCTTCTTCTTCCTTGTCTCTTCTTTTTCTTCTTCTTCTTCTCATCCAGACTGGAGTGCCGTGGCACCATCAAGATCTTGGCTCACTGCGACCTCCACCTCCCCACCTCCCAACCTCCTCGTCTCCCAGATTCAAGCGATTCTCCTGCCTCAGCCTCCCAGGTAGCTGGGAATACAGGTGCCCACCACCACGCCTGGCTAATTTTCATAAATGATGGACATTTATGGACATTTTCATCACCCACAAAGTTTTCTTGTGTTCTCTGTAACTCCTCCCTCCTGCCTTGCTGACCACCCATCCCCAGGAAGCCACTGATGTTTCCTTTCCCTACACATTAATTTGTATTTCTCTAGAATTTGATATAATTCAAATCATAGAATATATATCCTTCTTGTCTGACTTCTTTATTTGGCATTAAACATTTTAAGACTGACTTATGTTATTATGTATATCAGGAGTTTATTCCTTTTTATTGTTGAATGGTATTCCTCTGTATAGATATATCATAATTTGTTGTATTCATCATTTTTTGGAGGATATTTGAATGCTGTCAGTTTGGGGCTACTGTAAAGAAAACTACTAGGGACACTTACATACAAGTCTCTGTGTAGGCATGCCCTGTTTTACTGCATTCTGCTTTATTGCTCTTCAAATATATTGTAATTTTTACAAGTCGAAGGTTTGTGGCAACCTTGCATTGAGAAAGTCTGTTGATGCCATTTTTCCAACAGCACGTGCTGACCTCATGTCTCGGTGTCACATTTTGGTAGTTCTTGCAATATTTCAAACTTTTTCATTATTATTATGTCTGCATTGAGGTCAAAATAAAAATGTAGAGACAAATCTCTAAATTTAAAGTTTTATTGGGGAAAGAAAAAATGCAATTTGGGACATACACAGAGACTAGGTGGTCTCCAGGATGTTCAAAGAACAAAGAGAAGGTTAGAAGTTTTATAAAAAAGAACAAATGTTACATATTGCTTTTTGACAAAGTTTATTGGTGCTAGTAAGTGGGGAGATTGCAAGCTATGATTTGTGAGCAATAGTAATGGGTAAAATTAGTCCTAGAGTTGCAGCACTTAATCTCCAAAGGTATAGATAAAACTGATTACCAGTTATAACAAGCAGTTACAACAGTCAGGCTTGCAGAGAATAACATTCTTGGAGCAATCTTTTGTACCCTGAGTGACTTTCTCCCCCCCATCCACCCCAGCTTCTGGGTGCTGTTTTAGGTGGATATGACAAGAATGACCTAATTCTTATGATCAACTTTCACATCTGTTACAGTGATCTGTAATCAATGTGATCTTGGATACTTTTAGTTGCAATTGTTTTGCAGCACAACAAACCATGCTCACATTATATTATTAATGGGTAAATGTTGTGTGTGCTCTGACAGCTCCACTGACCAGCTGTTCCCCTGTCTCTCTCCCTCTCCTCGGGCCTCTCTATTCCCAAAGATGCGACAATATTAAAATTAGGCCAATTAATAATCCTACAATGACCGCCAAGTGTTCAAGTGAAAGGAAGAGTCACATGTCTCTCATGTTAAATCAAAAGCTAGAAATGATGAAGCTTAGTTTCATAATAAGAACTTTCAAGCCTTATTATTTAAGAAATACATTTAATAAAGCTATCGCTGCCATAGATAGAAGAAGGTATGTGAAAGCCAAGACAGGCCCAAACTAAGCCTGTTACTCCAAACATCCAAGCTGTGAATGCAAAGAGACAGTTTCTGAAGAAAATTAAATGTGCTACTCCTCTGAACATACAAATGATAAGAAGTGAAACAATCTTGTTGCTGAGATGGAGAAAGTTTAGTGGTCTGGATAGAAGATCAAACCAGCCACAACATTTCCTTAAGCCAAAGCCTAATTCAAAGCAAGGCCCTCCCTCTCTTCAGTTTGATGATGGCTGAAGCAGATGAGCAATCTGCAGAAGAAAGTTGAAAGCAGAGGTTGGTTCATCAGGCTTAAGGAAATAAAACATCTCCATTACATACAAGTCCAAAATGAAAGCAGCAAAGGCTGATACAGAAGCTACAGCGAGTTATCCAGAAGATCTAGCTAAGATCATTGATGAAGGTTGCTACACTAACAACAGAATTTTAATGTAGATGAAACAGCCTGCTATTGGAAGAAGATGCCATCTAGGACCTTTATGGCTAGAGAGAAGAAGCCAATGCCTGGCTTTAAAGTTTCAAAGGACAGACTGGCTCTCTTGTTAGGGGCTAAGGCAGCAAGTTGAAACCAATGCTTATTTACCATTTCAAAATCCTAGGACCCTGAAGAATTGTGCTAAATCTTCTCTGCCTGTGCTCTCTAAATGGAGCAGCCAAGCCTGGTAACAACACATCTGTTTTACAGCATGGTATATTGAATATTTTAAGCTCAGCGTTGATATCTACTGCTCAGAAAAAAGATTCCCTTCAAGATACTACCGTTCATTGACAACGCACCCGGTTACTCACGAGCTCTGATGCAGGTGGGCAGGTGGGCAAGGAGATAAATGTTGTTTTCATGCCTTCTAACCCTACATCCATCTATAGCCCCCACATCAAGGGGTAATTTTGGCTTTCAAGTCTTATTATTTAAGAAATACATTTCACGGCCTGGTGCAGTGGCTCACACCTGTAATCCCAGCACTTTGGGAGGCCGAGGCGGGTGGATCGTTTGAGGTCAGGAGTTCAAGACCAGCCTGGCCAACATGCTGAAACCCCGTCTCTACTAAAAATACAAAAAACTTAGCCGGGCTTGGTGGTGGGCACCTGTAGTCCCAGCTCCTCCTCAGGAGGCTGAGGCAGGAGAATCGCTTGAACCCAGAAGGTGGAGGTTGCAGTGAGCTGAGATTGTGCCACTGCACTCCAGCCTGGGAGACAGAGGGAGACTCTGTATCAAAAAAAAAAAAAAAGAAAGAAAGACAGAAAAGAAAAAAAAGAAATACATTTCATAAGGCTATAACTGCCATGGTTAGTGATTCCTCTGTTGGATCTAGGCAAAATCAGTTGAAAACCTTATGAAAAGGATTTACCATTCTAGATGCCATTAAAAACATTCTTATTCATGGGGCCAGGTCAAAATATCAACATTAACTTGGGTTTGGAAGAAGTTGATTCCAATTCTCATGGGTGACTTTGAGGGGCTTACATCTCCAGTGAGGAAGTAGCCCCAGAGTTGGTGGAAACAGTAAGAGAACCAGAATTAGACGTAAGCCTGAAGACGTGACTGAATTGCTGCAATCTCAAGATAAAGCTTCAACAGATGAAAAGTTGCTTCTTATGGATGAGCAAAGAAAGTGTTTTCTTGAGAAAATACTGCTAGTGAAGACGCTGTGAACATTGTTGAAATGACAACAAAAGATTTCAAATATTATGTAATCTTAGTTGATAAAGCAGTGGCAGGATTTCAGAGAGTTGACTACAATTTTGAAAGTGCTACTATGGAAAAAATGCTATGAAACATTCTTGCATGTAACAGAGAAATCTTGCATGAAAAGAAGAGTCAATCAATGGTGCAAACTTCATTGTTGTTTTATTTGAAGAAATAGCCACAGCCACCATCACTTTCAGCAACCACCATCCTGATCAGTCAAGAGTCATCAACATCAAGGCAAGACCCTCCACCAGAAGAAAATTACAACTCCCTGAAGACTTAGATAACTGTCAGCATTTTTTTTTAGCAAAAAACTGTTTTAAAATTAAGGTATGTACATTTTTTCAGACATAGTGCTATTACACACTTAAGAGAGTACAGTATAGTGTGAACATAACTTTTATATGTACTGGGAAACCAAAAATATCTTATGACTTGCTTTATTGAGGTATTTGCTTTATTGAAGTGGTCTGGAATTGAACCCACAATATCTCTGTGATATGTCTGTGTAGACATGCTTTCTTTTCTCTTGGGTAAATACATTGGAGTAAAATAATTGGGTCATAAAGTAGGTGTTAGCTTTTTAGAACCTGCGAAATACTTTTTCAAAGCGGTTGTGCCATTATGCATACTTACCTGCTACCTATGAGAGTTCCAGTTCTTTTACGTGACTTGGCATGGCCAGTCTTTATCATTTTAATTTTACACATTCGTGTGTGTTTTTGTGTGGGATTGGGGGAAGGACTTTTTGTGATTCCTTTGGGAAAGAGTCACTGAGGTGCTATGATCATTTTAAATCTTTTGTTTCATATCATACATTGCTTTTCATAAAACTCTGCTTTCTGTTTACTTTCCTATCAAAGATTTCATCTTATTGGCCTTCGCATCTAAAATCCTCTTCATTTCCCCTCCAAATTCTTGTGCTGCAAGGCGCTGTGCACCATCCTTCAGTTGGGTTAGTGTGTGTGGAGAAGAAGGGTTTTGGAGGGTTTCTTGATATTTTTGTTAACCTCCACTATGGCCCCCTGCTCTTCCTCAAATCCTTTCAGGGGTAAAGACTTCAAAGCACAAGGTAGGATGGGGTTTATGAGGTAGAGATCGAGGAAACACGGGCTGTGGTGGGAATGGGAAGGTATTATGATGAGCATCCAAGGCTGAGTTCCAGACCATGAGCTTGTTTCTTGCCCGAGAGTAGGATTTAATTGGCGTTCCTAAAAAGCCGGATTAAAACTGCAGCTTTTGTTTTTCTGTCTCTCGAGCATCACTTCACTATTTGTAATCACATATGAATATGCTTTTCTTATCATTGGTCCGTCTGTAATTTTCTTTTTGAAGAAATTCAGCCCAGGGGTTACATTAGAAGGTAATCTTTCATGTCATTTCCAGTTTTATGGTTCTCCTAAGGCTATTTTCCTTTTAAAAAAAAAAATCAATGACTACTGCATCTGTCTCTTTAGCAGTGAAGGTTTCGGCCCTTTCACAGATGTTAAAGGACTCTATCATAGCTGTGGCTCCGTCATCTTACCTGAGCCCTGAGCTTGGGGATCCATGAATTTATTGTTCCTGTCAAGTTTTAGCCCGTTAGCATTCTTCATATGGGCAGTTTGGCAGAATGTGGAGGTTTATCTGCTTGGACAACTGGCTCAGCCCAATCTCCAAGGGAAATGGATGGGATGACTCTTTTCAAACCCCAGGCAGACCCAGCCGAGGACCTGTACCAAGGCCGATCCTTTCCCAGTCTGGGGGGCTCACACCTAGGTCTAGGTGGGGGAGTCTGGCCAGGGGCAAAGAAAGGGAAGGAAGCCAAATGGGCTCTCCACTCCCAGCAGAGAACAGGGGGTGAGTCACTCAGCTCTGTTCTAGGGCACAGGGCAGGACTCTGGCACAAGGCTTCATCCAGCAAGTCAAGCACATTTTCCTCTTCAAACAAATTGAAACTTTCTGCTACTCCAAGATGGATTCATTCTTTCTGAGCTCCTTGGGAGCAAGTGAGAAGAAGCTCTTTCCTGCACCGGTAGCCTCCATAAGAAAGGGAACATCCGATCAGAGGTGGACAATGGGAGGCAGTGTCTTACCCCTGGCACATGGGATAGCTCTTGTTTTGGTGGTCATACGGTGGTATCTGGGTTGGCTTTTTCTGTGCTTTGTAGATCTGAGGGCCTTGACTTTGGTGAATATAGGAAGATACAGGATGAACTATTAATGACTGGAAGCAGCTGCTCTTTTAACTTACTATTAAAGTTATTTGTTTATTTATTTATTTTTAGAATGGGGGTCTCTCTCTATCACTCAGGCCGGAATGTAGTGCTGCAATCATGGCTCATTTTAGTCTCAGATCTCTGTGCTCAAGTGATCCTCCCACCTCAACCTCCTGAGTAAGAGGGACTACAGGCACATGCCACTAGACCTAGCTAAATTTTTTTAAATTTTTTGTAGGTATAGGGTCTCACTACCTTGCCTGGGCTGGTCTTGAACTTCTGGCTCAAGTGATCCTATGACCCAATATTGAATGAGTAAGATCTTCAATAGCCACTATTAGCAATTGAGATAAATGAAGAGTCTCTGTCATGTTCTTCTTCTTACCACCATTCTTCTGAAATAGCTATCAGGTTTTCTTAGTCCATTTAGTGTTGCTATGAAGGAAGGCCTGAGGATGGGTAATTTACAGAGAAAAATCGTCTATTTGTCTACATGCTGGTGTCTGAAAAAGTCCAAGATTAGGCATCCGCATCAGGGAGAGTCTCAGGCTGTTTCCACTCTTGGTGGAAGTTGGAGGGGAGCCGGCGGCTGCAGAAATCACATGGAGAGAGAAGCAAGAGAGAGAGGAAATGCCAGGCTCTTTTTAACAACCAGCTCTTGCAGGAACTAATAGAGCACTCACTCACAACCTCCTACAGGGAGGTTTTAATCAGTTCATGAGGGATCTGCCCCCAACTCAGTACCTCCTGTTAGACCACACGTCCAACATTGGAGATAGAATTTCAACTTGAGGTTTGGACAAACATCCAAACTATAGCAAATCTTTGTATTTAGCTAATACTTTGCTTCCAGAGGCTGAACCTTTCTCAAAACGGCCAAATGGCTTACTTTAGAGAGGTTTTCTTGAATGCTAGCGTGAGTTTTCCCCTGACAATGAGCCCTCTGCTGCAGACAGCCGTCCTTTCCTCTTTCCTCTTCTCACATTGTCTTTCTCTCTCGCCCTCTTTGGCTTTCACTTGATTCCACCTGCTTTGCATTTTAACCCATTATTCCATGAATGGGGAGACATTTCCACATATTAAAAGCCCTCCCTGAGAGCTCCCCTAGTCCAGAGGAGTTATCCAGCTGAGCCAGCCGCCCTGTCTGGGTGGCCAGCCCTCAAAGGGCCTGTGCATTTTCTGAGTCTGCTCATCTTCCTAAGTAAAGCTTCAAACAGGAAATCCTAACCCAACAGCGAAAGTCTAGAGAGGAATTTATTTCCTATAGCTGGTCTTTCCTGGCCATTTCTCAGGTCACTCTCAGTCTCACTTTAGCAAACTGAATGCTAGTGATTTTTTTTTTTTTTTTGCTATAATGCCACCACCACTTCAATGTTTCTATTCCCTCTGTGTCCTTTTGGGAGACGGCAGGAGATATCATTAACTGCATTTCAAATCAGAAAGAAACTGGAGGGCATCAAAGTCCCCATATCATCTGGATTATACAACTCAGAGACTAAGGAAAGGCCTAAATCTTATGTGTTCTATTCAAAGCATCATCTTTTTCTTTTCTTTTCTTTTCTTTTGACAGAGTTTTGCTCTTGTTGCCGAGGCTGGAGTGCAATGGTGTGATCTAAGCTCACCACAACCTCAGCCTCCCGGGTTCAAGAGATTCCTGCCTCAGCCACCAGAGTAGCTGGGATCACAGGCATGGATCACCATGCCTGGCTAATTCTGTAAAGCAGGGCTTTCACCATGTCTTGCCCCTGGCACATGGAAGGCAATACTGATTCAGGGACATGAGAAATGGGAGCTCTGTACTGGAAGCACTTGCCAGAGATCTCTCTCTCCAATATTTGCAGAGTCACATTTTCTCAACAGAATGGGTTCGAACTGACCTCAGGTGATCCACCTGCCTTGGCCTCCCAAAGTGCTGGTATTATAGGTGTGAGCCACTGCACCTGGCCAAAGCATTGTCTTAAATCAGTAGACTTCACTGTCTTCTTTGAACCAATCTAACCTTTTCCATTGCCCATAAGCGGGCTCTTTATTCTTATCTATACCAGGATTTTCAGCATGGACTTATGAACATGCAGAAGTTCCCCATCACCATTTTTTGCTTTCCTGGTGTTCTTCCAAGCCTGGCTGAAGGCAGAGGCTCCCTTGGCAGCATGTTTTCACCATGCAAGGGCCTGCAACCAAGAAAATGTCCTGTCACTCTACAGAGGACGCAAACAGTGGAATCCTCATAGCCTTGCTCCGGTGGCCCACCATTCATGGTCTGTGGTCAACTCTGAGTAAGCTTTGTCTTGCTGCTCTGCAGAAGTCTTTGAGAAGGTGTGTCTTGCTCAGTTCCTAGGAAAACTGCCTACCCGTAGAAAGTGGGTGAGAGCACTGGGGGCAGTTGAGGGGGGTAGAGGAGGGACAGCAGGGGTTGGGGAGGGATAACATGGGGAGAAGTGCTGGATATAGTCAAAGGGACAATAGAGGCAGCAAACCACCTGGTTATGTATGCATCTATGCAAGAACCCTGCATGACCTGCACATGTACCCCAGAACCTAAAGTAAAATAAAAATAAAAATAAAGAAAGTGGGTGTGAGAAGAAAAGCGGCAAGCTGGGAGCGGTCACGAACTGGTGTCTGGAGTGCCCCTGCAGCTCAGGGCAGAGGTGACTGCTGAAGTCAGCCTCAGGGAATGCCTCCAGGTAACCCTCCCTCCCTGTCAAGGTTGATGAGTCAGAGGATAGGAGAGAAGCCATGAGCAAAACTGCACACCAGGGGCAAAGAAAGGGAAGAAAGCCAAATGGGCTCTCCACTCCCAGCAGAGAATGGAGTGAGTCACTCAGCTCTGCTCTAGGGCACAGGGCAGGACTCTGGGCACAAGGCTTCATTCAGCAAGTCCAGCACATTCTCCTCTTCAAACAAATGGAAACTTTCTGCTGCTCCATGATGGGTTCACACTTTCTGGACTCCCTGGGAGCAAGCGAAAGGAAGCCCTTACCTGCCCCGGAAGCCTCCATAAGGAAGGGAGAATCCCATCAGAGATGGACAATGGGAGGCAGTGTCTTGCTCCTGGCACATGGGAGGCAATCTACAAATACTGATTCAGGGACACGAGAGATGGGAGCTCTGCACTGGAAGCACTTTCCAGAGTTCTCTCTCTCCAAACTGTGCAGAGTCACATTTTCTCAACAGAATGAGCTCGAACTAAAAAAAGTGCTGGCTAAGAAGTGGCACTGATGGCTCAGCCCTTCCATTTATTTTATTTTGTTCTTATTTTTTCTTTGACCTCACCCTTCCTTTGAGGCACTTCTAAAGAGAATACTCTGGCAACTGAAGAGAAGATGATGCTGACCCTGATGGTGGAATACGGTTTGTGATTCAAAAAAGAATAGTTTCCACAGAGGTGGCAAAGCCCTTTATAAGTGAGCTCCATGACCACGGACCTGGGGCCATAAGCCAGGGTGAGGCTGCGGGTGTCCCACACTGCAGCTGGACAGTGAGGCTACCCTGAGCCCTGGCATGGTGTCCAGGGTTCTAAAGCCACTGTTATGAGCAGTGCAGAGCCTCCAGGAGAATCCCCAGAGGTGGAGAAAGAGGTCTGAGGCAGGGGGGACGTCAGCTAGGCTCGATGGCCTCTAATTCCCACAGTACTGCTTTTTGTTCAAATGTTATCTTATTTTTATTTTTACCTTTTTAGAGATCTCTCTTTATTGCCCAGGCTGGAGTGCAGTGGCACAATCCTAGTTCACTGCAGCCTCGAACTCCTAGGCTCAAGAGATCCCTCCATCTCAGCCTCCCAAGTGGCTGCAACTACAGGTGTGCACCACAGCATGTGGTTAATTTAAAAAAAAAATTTTTTTTTAATATTTAGTAGAGGTGAGGTCTCACCATTTGCCAAGGTTGGTCTTGAACTCCTGGGCATAAGCGATCTTCCCACCTTGGCCTCCCAAAGTGCTGGGATAACAGGCATGATAACAGACATGAGCTACTGTGCCTGGCCTGCTTTTCCATCCTTGTAAAATCATTCTCAGCACTCGTCATTCTACTGGGAGAGGCCAGTTGCACAGTCAGGAAGTGGTGAGTGGAGAGTGGTGGACTTGGCCTCAGGCCGTGGTCAAGCCGTGGGGGCAGAGGAGGCACCAGCCAGGCAGATACAGGTTCTCAGTGCAGGGCCCAGTCAAGTGTCTCATTCACAGGAGGAAAAACATTGAATTCCATGTTCCCATTGCCTCCTCTGCCTCCTCCCACTCTAGCCTCTTACAACGCGGAGCGATCTCACTATGCTGGACTTCACCGATACCCATCATCCTTCCTTTTCACATCAGCAGTCTCTCCTCTTGTCAGGTATCTCTTTATCTTTCTTCTTTCATTCAATCCAGCATGTAATTACCACTGAGCAAGTACCATGTGCCAAACCCTTTCTTAGGACGGGGTGCAAAGTCCCAGCCTGTATGGGCTCCCAATGGCATTAGGGAAATATCCCCTCATCATCACAAGAGCCCAAGGAAAGTTTGTGCTTGTGATAAGAGGGGAGCACAGAGGGCCCAGGAATAGGGACGAGCCTGGGACACCGGGAGGGAGGGAATACTTCTTAGGGGATGATTAAGCCCATGCTTTGAGCTGAGTTTTGAAAGGCGGAGTATGGGCCTGGCGTGGTGGCTCTGCTCCTGTAATCTCAGCACTTTGGGAAGCTGAGATGGGTGGATCACAAAGTCAGGAGTTGAAGACTAGCCTGGCCAAGATGGTGAAACCCCGTCTCTACTAAAAATACAAAAATTAGCCGGGTGTGGTGGCGCGTGCCTGTAATCCCAGCTACTCAGGAGGCTGAGGCAGGAGAATCGTTTGAACCCAAGAGGCGGAGGTTGCAGTGAGCCGAGATCATGCCACTGCACTCCAGCCTGGACGACAGAGCGAGACTCCATCAAAAAAGAAAAAAGAAAAGAAGAGAAAGAAGGAGTATGGTTTTCCCAGAGAGACAAGTAACGCTCAATCCAGAAAGAAGGAACAACTGCACAAAGGCCCAGAATTTGAGAAGCATGCAGCATTTGGACAGCAATGGCAGCTGAGGGTGCCCAGGGCACACTGAAGCCAAATCTACAGGGTAAACTCAGTGCAGGACTGGACTTCCTTTTCTGGACTCTCCATGGGGTCGTGAAAATCGCATGCAATCTATGAATTTGGAGGAGGCTGTGGGGAGCACAACTCTCTTCTCAGCCCCCTCCTTCTCTTCTCTTCCAGGATCATTTATTTCTACATCCCCTCACCTGGATCCTGACTCACTCCCTGCTCATCCTTGATTTGACCCTGAAGCACCACCTGCCTCCCATTTGCCCATAGTGGGGAGGAAGAACTGAATGAGGTCAGCAGCTATGTAAACGGAGAAACCAACCATGTCAGGAATCCCAGCAAAAATGCTCAACGAAAGCAGGAAGCATGCTAAAAAAAAAAAAAAAAAAAAAAAATCCTCTCACAGGAAGTAGGGAGGCAAAAATTAGAGAAAAACAAATTTAGGTCACCTGTGGAAACTTCTAAGTTGTCTAATGAAATCCAGGATATGACAGTGTGAATTAGACAAAGCTAGGAAATTAATAGCTAATACTTAACAGGGTAGTCGCTATATAAATATATTTCTAAGCATAAAACATTCATTAACTCATTTAAGCCTCACAGAAATCCTATAAGTTGCATACTATTATCCCCTCTTTACAGATGGGGAGACTGAGGCACAAAGTAGGAGAGAGCTTGTAGCTATATGCAATGGATTAGAATCAGTAATCTGGCCAGGCACAGTGGCTCATGCCTGTAATCCCAGCACTTTGGGAGGCCAAGATGGGTAGATCGTTTGAGGTCAGGAGTTTAAGACCAGCCTGGTCAACATGGTGAAACCCCATCTCTACTAAAAATACAAAAGTTAACGGGCACGATGGTGTGCACTTGTAATCTCAGCTACTCAGGAGGCTGATGCAGGACAATCACCTTAAACTGGGAGGCAGAGTTTGCAGTGAGCCAAGATTGCACTACTGCACTCCAGCCTGGGAGACAAAGGGAGATCCCATCTCAAAAAGAAAGAAAGAAAGAAAAAGAAAGAAAGAAAGAACCAACTAGCCGTATGGAGCAATATTCAAGTTGTTTTGAATTTGACTTAGACTTTAGGCTAAATCTGTGTTTTAATGCCCAAAAAAAAATGTGTTTATAAATAATTATTTTCCTGAGAAGAAAGAACATACTTTATTTTATCACAATGTCAGCCCCAAAGAGAGTTTGTTTAAAAATTTACATTGTTAGTTCATGACCAGCCGGGACAAAATAGCAAGACCCTGGCTCTACAAAAAGAAAAAAAAATTAATTAGCCAAATGCAGTGGCACATGCCTGTCATCTCCATTACTCGTCAGGAAGCTGAGGTGGGAGGATCACTGGAACTCAGGAGTCCAAGGCTGCAGTGAGTTATGATCATGCTACTGCACTCCAGCCTGGAAGACAGAACAAAACAACAGCAACAAAAAGCAAAAATCATAGTGTGTCTTAGGACTCATGTTCATTTTCATGTTTTAAAGTTTTGCTAATTACTGATGAATCTTTTCTATTCCCTATTGCTTAAACAATATTAGAATGTTTCTCTGGACAAAATCCAAGACTCAAAAATACAAAATAAAATTTAATGGCATTTAAGTAAAAATTTGTTACTCAACTTATTTTTCCCGATTTAGATTCATTGTGATGTTGGAGGCATGACCTTTTCTATTCATTTGAATGACATTTTATTTCAACAAAAGGGCAGTGCTTTCAATGTCAAATAATAAGATAAAAATATTTAATCCCTTTAGTCCTTCTATATACCTAGGTCATTTTATTTTAGAGTGTATGTGTACAGACAGTGTACTCAACTAACGCTTGTAGTAATTACCCTGGTTATACCTAATGCAACAAATACTATTCAACTTCAACAAAATAAGAATTTTATACTGTCTGGCTTATTCTTAATTCTTCCCTAAAGGCCTATTTGGCTTAGCATCAAATACAAGATTAAGAGACTCTAAACTTTAGCTGAACAGCCACTCAAGGGATTTAGACATGATCTCTTTACACAAAAGAGAGTTAGCATATATCTGATATCCCCTGCAGAGAACACATGTTTATACATATAAGTCTCCCTTTCCTAATCTTGATTGTTTATTTGAAAACAAATTGAAAAACAACCTTACCATATCCTCAAAAAGATCTACTTCAGTAGTGTAAAATTTAGGGCAAGTTAAATGTCTATCCATTTACACTGAACAAAGCAAAAAAAAAAAAAAAGGGAAATGAAGATTGTAGGGACTATATACTTCCACTGAAATATGTGTGTATATCTACAAGTGTTTATATGTAGATTTATGAGTGTATTGCATATACCTTAAATTTGCATGACACAGATGAAATAGGTAAGCAAGGAAGAAATCCTTAGGAGGCTGACTTGTCAAACCCGGTAACAGCCTCAACAGGAATTCAAACATTGGTCTTCTAAGACCAATTCCAGTGCCCATTGCATTACCCTATCCTGTAACCCAGATAGCAATAGAAACTTGTAGGGCAGAGAAGAAAAAAATGCTGGGGTAGTATTTCCCAGTCCTACCAGGTGGCTAATGATTCAACCTTATTGCACGTGCAGTGAACCACAATATGCGTTTTCCTCATATATTTAGATTTAATAAAATAATTTTAATGGTCTTAAAGAAATAGCAAAGGTAGAGAAACAGGAAAGGAGAGACAGCTGGTAACAGAGATAAAGGGAACCTGTCTCTTTCTCTCACTGTCTCTTTCTTTAGAGCAGCTTTTTTCCAAAGAGTTCCAAAATTCCAAAATGTTACACTATGAAGTTAAAAACTGGAGAAGCAGCCTGAGAAATAGGCAAGGGAAAGGAGGAATGCAAGAGGGAAGGTTCAGGAAGGCAAAGAAGGAACAGGCAACAGCGAGCAACTTGGCCAGACCTGGCTGAGTTGGAAAAGTGTTCAAGTCACTGTCACTGTGCCCAGCAGTGCAAGCTCACTCTCCTAGTTTATTTGCATATGAGAGGAAATGTGTCTTTTAAACATTTGACTGTTGTTTTTGCCGGGTAAATGCAAATATTTGTAGACATAAACACATAAACACACTTAAACCCTGCTGGTATGATAGTTGCATTTTCTAGAATTAATTATTTCCATGTACATAGTGCTTGGTGCACATGGAATTGTCTGGTGGAGGGAGAGCACAGGAATAGTATACCCATCCTTCATTTCCAGAGGGGGGAATGGATGTGGATAACACATATGGTTTGCAAATGTAGAGCTTATGTAAAGTTATAATTTTAAATGTGAAGGAGTTACTAAGCATTCAAAAACTATTTAGGGCCAGGTGCTGTGGCTCCCACCTGTAGTCCCAGAACTTTGGGAGGCTGAGGCAGGAGGATCACAAGGTCAGGAGTTCCAGACCAGCCTGACCAACATGGTGAAAGCCCGTCTCTACTAAAAATACAAAAATCAGTTGGGCGTGGTGGCGCATGCCTGTAATCCCAGCTACTCACGAAGCTGAGGCAAGAGAATTACTTGAACCCAGGAGGCGGAGGTTGCAGTGATCTGAGATCGTGCCACTGCACTCAGCCTGGGCGACAGAGCAAGACTCTGTCTCAAAAAAGAAAAAAATCAAAAACGAAAACAAAAACTATTTAGACTTTCTTGGCTTTCTTTGCTTCTCCAAAGCTCTAAGTTTTCTACAAATGGAATTAATATAGTAGCCTTTGTTGCATTTCCTCAGCTATGTGTCAGCTCTTCCACTCAGCAGGCCTCTGGCCCTGGTAAGAAATGCTAATCCTATGGCAACAGCAACCAAATAAAAGATTAGGTGATGTGGGGGAATGAGTATTAGTCATGTCTTGGTATACATCCTGTCAGTGATCCCTTCTGATGAATAGTGTGTGACCGGAAACAAGGATGTGATAAAACACCTGGACAACCCCACCTCCGTGGAAAAGGCAGGGCAGTTGAGTGATTGCATACCGGGCGCCTTGCCACATGCATGCCACACAGGAGGGGCTGTGTTCATTCGTCACAGACCTTGCTGCACACAGCCTCTGCTCCGTGATAAAGTGCAGGTCTAAGAGGGTTTGATATTCAGGTCTGAATCAATAAGCCAAGAGTATAAAGAGCCCAGAAGGAATGTCTTGCCACAAGCCAAAATATTAGTTAAGACAGCAAGATGATAATTGTGCAAGCAGAGAATATAGCATGCTTACACTCAAGGTCAGGAGTTCAAGACTAGCCTAGCCAACACTGCAAAACCTCATCTTGACTAAAAATGCATAAATTAGCTGGGCGTGGTGGCATGTGCCTACAGTCCTAGCTACTCCGAAGGCTGAGGCAGGAGAATCACTTGAACCCAGGAGGCAGAGGTTGCAGTGAGCCGAGATCGACCACTGTACTCCAGCCTGGGTGACAGAGTGAGGCTCTATCTAAAAAAAAAAAGAAAAGAAAGAAAGAAAGAAAGAAGAAAGAAAGAAAGAAAGAAAGAAAGAGAAAAAGAAATGCATCCTTTGCTCATTCTCATTTTCCAGTTTATAAATATGATCTAATCAACATGCAATGAGTCTATTTTTCCCTTTCTCCAAATATATTAATGGAGAGTAAATAACTTAATTTTAGAATTCTGGCCAACCTAGAATTGCAGGTATCTTGGTGGCCTTCACATCTAAGTTCTCACCCAATGAAGAGACACCCTCTCTAATGTCCTGGGAATGACCCAGATCCAGTTACTCCCAGAATATCATCAGTATTGTGGGCAAACCATGACCTAACCAGCATGTAAGTCTACTTTCAATCAGTTCTAATTATTAAAAAGGACTTCGGTGATAGGATACGGCAGATCTGGGGTATTTCTAAAAGGTTGCATCTCCTTCATCAGGTATCTATGTGCATGAAGTGACAAGACTGGAAGGTTTGTTTTGGTCAAAAGGAGGAACAGAGAACAGAGGCTACACAGTTTCCTATCCAGCCCTTCAGCCTGGTTGGAACCACATTGAAAATAAGGATTAAGGGCCAGAAAATGAAGGACTCTGAGTACAGCCATAGGCATCTGCCATGAGACCCAGTAACAAACTGTGGCCAACAGAGAGTCTTTCCCTGCAGTTGTCCCTGGAGCCCAGCTCTGCCCCAATGCCGTTGAGGAAGTGTGGCTTTGGGAAAATCCAATGAGAACACCTTTGCACAGACATTGGGCTTTATTTGGGATTCTATCCACTGCAGCAAGAATGCAGCTCCTTCAAGAGGCAGCTGACTTGGAAAGAAGAGAGAGTAGAGAATGAAGAATGTAGTTGATGTCTTGGGAGTACTGATGTAGTCATGCTGGTTTAGTAGCAAAGTGAATGTCTAGAAATTCTCAGACATATTTTGGTTGGGAAGGAGAGGGACAGGAGCACTTTCTGCAGGGAACTGGCTGTGTGGAGCAGTGTGAGCAGAACAGGCTCCCTGGGTCACTGATGTTAGAGCACATCCAGGCTGGGGAAGCATAGCAACATTTGGACTGCTTCCTTTGCAAGAGGCTAATTAAATTATCCCTCATGTCTCCAGATGATGAGGATCAAATGTGTTACTAACTCCCCAAATAAGTTTTCTTCCAAGTCACAAATTGTTTTTGTTAACAGAAATAAATGGTGACTTCTATGTTTTTTTCCATAAGACACACTATAATCTCAAGCCAGATAAGCAGAGAGAGGCACTGCAGTAAAGGCAAAAGCTGTCACTTAAAGGAAGAGTGACCATCTCATCCATCATCCAAACAAGGACAAGACTGAGAGGAATATTATTACTTATTATTATCAAAACTGAAAGGGGATGTTATTACTTATTATTCTGGGCCAAGAGGCAATAATAAGGACTGTTCTGGGTAAATCAGAACATCCAGTTACCCCACCTGAAGATGATGGGTGATTGGTATGACTGAAATCAACTGGCCATACTTGTATTTATCCAACAATTTGGAATGCAGCCTGAATAGAGCTGGGTTGTCCTAAAGCCAATCTCTGCCTGCTAAAGCCAGCCTTCCTAGCCAACAAGAATAACAAAGAAAGAAGCAAAAAATGCAGACTATTCCAGAATCCTCCAAGAGCAATGTAGATGTTTCTTAGAGGTTTTCTTGAAAGGGATTTAAATGAGTGTATTCCACATACAGCCAAACACCCCAAAATTCTTTTCTGCTCCCGCTCCCCAAAGTCTCCATTGCAACAGCCTCCCCTGTCCTCCCCACCCCAAAGCTTCCTTTTTCCCACAGTTGTCTCTCTCCTCGTTGCCCCCTCAGATCTGTCCTCTTCCCTTCTGCCAGCCTCTCCCCGCCACGTAAATATGTGCGATGGGGGGAAGAGGGAGATTGTGAATATCATTGTGGTAATGAATATGCATGCATTAACTTGTGCCATGTGTTTGTCACATTGTTACAATAAAAATTTAAAGTTCCGTTAGAGAGCTTGGTGATCCCAGTTTAAGACACAGGGAGCGGGGACTGAAATTCAGATGGAGGTATGAGAAGCAAGAAAGCCGGCAGTCATGGAACACAGTCCTGTGATGGGTGCTTTACTCACGCAGTGTAAAATGGCACTTCCTGTCTGAGTTTGATGAAGATGCAAAGATAACAGATTCCATGTTTCCCATGGAAACATTTTTATTTGATTTTATTATTCTTTAGAGATAAGGTCTCACTCTGTCACCCAGGTTGGAGTGCAGTGGCACAATCATAGCTCACTACAGCTTTGAAATCCAGGACTCAAGCAATCCTTATGCCTTAGCCTTTCAGATAACTGGGACTACAGGCATGCACCACAATGCCTAGCTAATTGTTTTTTTTTTTTTTTTTTTTTTTTTTTTTTTTTTGTAGAGACAGGGGCCTTCCTATGTTGCCCAGGCTGGTCTCAAACTCCTGGGCTCAAATGATCCACCTGCCCTGGCCTCCCAAAGTGCTGGGATTACAAGCATGAGCCACCACACCCGGCCACCTGGAAATTGTGAAGCAAGTTAGAGATTCACCTACACCAAGGGTGAGAGGCATCAGGTTGTTGGAGACTGAAGAGGTTTGCAGAGATGGTGCAGCAAATGCTGCTGGAGTATAGAGAGACCCACCACGACTGCTCCTTACTTCCAGCAGAGAGAGGGGCCTTCAAAGGACCCCGCAGAAAACTCATGTACCTGAATCTAGTTAGACGCAGCAGACTTGGATTTGACTCATGCCTAAGGATCTGAGAGTCCAAACTGGCTGCCTAACTTGATGGCAAACTAAAGTGAATTCCCAGGAAGGGATCAGCCAGATGCCCAGAGTCTTTGGTGGGGGGACAAATAATTCATGAGAGTTTCTTGTAGACCTGATGTAATGAGCCCATGAAAAACAGAAGGAATGGGGACGTGTCCCAGAACTTGTTCAAGTAGCCATTTGAAAAACACCAGGCTCTACCAGGCTCCAGTAGGGAGAGAAGTTGGAGCTGCTCTGTTCTTTCCTGAAGGGGAAAGAATGCCTGAAACTGGATGGATCAGGGGTTGGCAAACTGTGGCTTCTGGGTGGGCTGCTGTTACTGTCAATGCAGATTTACTGGAACGCAGCCATGCCCATTCATTGACATATTGTCTATGGCATTACAAGGGCAGAGTTGAGTAGCTGCAACAGAGACTGTGTGGCTCGCAAAGCCTAAAATATTTGCTTTCTAACCTTTTACAGAAGACATTTCCTGACCCTCAGGACACATTCTCGGAAAACCCCTCAAAAGTACTGGGGCAGCTGTGACAGATTTGGACTGTAAATAGTTTTCATACTCGCAGTGCATGAAACCATCTTAAAACTTGACCATTCAAGTAGAAACTCCATCTCCTCCTACTTCTTGCTTTCCCTACATCAACCTACTAGGGTCAGAAACTTCTGTGGGAGGAGGAGAAAAGAAAGAAATGACCGGTCTTCCTTACCCATTGGAAGATTCCAGACTTCAGCAGACCCCAGTGTGGATGACTGGGATGAATGGGAGGAAGGACAGTGTGAGATTTTACTCTATGTCATATTTGAAATGTTGCTTATTCTATAGGCCTGGCCACTATGAGAGGCATCTGATTTAAAGTAAATATATTTTTCATTCAGAGATCAGGAAACAACTTCCACCACAGGGAAACATACAGGAAAGGTGGGAGAGGAAAAATAAACTTTGCTTGAAGATAACATCCCAAGACTCCTGCATGTTTTTTGTTTGTTTGTTTTTGTTTTTGTTTTTAGACCGAGTCTCACTCTGTTGCCCGGGCTGGAGTCCAGTGGTGCAATCTTGGCTCACTGCAAACTCCACCTCCCGGGTTCAAGGGATTCTCCTGCCTCAGCCTCCCGAGAGACTGGTATTACAGGTGCACACCACCATGCCTGGCCAATTTTTGTATTTTTAGTAAAGGTGGGGTTTTAGCATGTTGGCCAGGCTGGTCTCAAACTCCTGACCTTGTGATCTGTCTACCTCAGCCTCCCAAAGTGCTGAGATTACAGGTGTGAGCCACAGCACCCAGTCAAGGATTATCTTTTCTGGAGCTCAATTTTCTCATTTGCAATGTGAGGGTTGGACCAGCACTAAATAATTCCTTTCAGCACCAATATTCTATGTTCTGAAGCTCAGCATCTATCCTTCAGGGTGGTTCGTGTCTCTGTGATTCTTGCAATTCTGCATGTCATTACTGCTATAACCTGTGTGCCATGTCATTACTGCTATAACCTGTGTGCCACTTGTTCCAAACACTGGAGAAATGATCACATAGGGGCCCCCCACTCTCACCTCCAAGGTAGTCCTTGAGTACTTAGTTAGTAAGCTTCTCTCATTTGCATACAGTACAAACAGCTGAGACAGGCTTTGAGAGTGAGCTTCTGTTTATTTGGCTGGAAGTAAGGCTGTGTTTACTGTTTGCTAAAGCTGTGGTGTCAGTGGCTAATGTTCCCTTTAGTGTCCTTGTTTTTGTCTCCCCTGTGGTCTTCTAGTTTGTCTAGAGACTCCTTAAATGGAGTCTGAGGCTCACAATTCTTTCAGCTATATTCCCCTGCTATGATATAAGACCTGGTGGTGAGGTGTGGGGGGAGAAGAGGCATTTATACTCCTAGGATTAGGTCTCAGTCCTTTAGTGAGCCTCACTTGGCTCTCCTTGAATGGTCAGACTCTGGTAAAATGTTTCCTTTGAGGGAGGGCCTTCTTAAAAAGAACGGAAGGGATCAGGTGAAGCGGTTCACGCCTGTAGTCCCAGCACTTTGAGAGTCTGAGGTGGATGGATCCCCTGAGTCAGGAGTTTGAAGCCAGCCTGGCCAACATGGCGAAACCCTGTCTCTACTAAAAATACAAAAATTAGCCAGGTGTGGTGGTGGGAGCCTGTAATCCCAGCTACTCAGGAGGCTGAGGCAGGAGAATATTTTGAAGATGGGAGGCAAAGGATCTGTGCATATTTCAAATGCTTTATATACTTGCCCTGGCTGCTGGAAGCACAAGGGGACTCTTTCTTTTCTTTTTTCTTCTTTCTTTCTTTCTTTTTCTTTCTTTCTCTTTCTCTTTTCTCCCTAGAGGCACAGAGCATATTGCCCTCAGTGAGCTCCAATTTTTGAAACAGAGAGGGAGCAGTGTTGTCCATCATTTTATGCTTTCTGCACTACTAAAAGTACCAGAGGCAAGGAACCAGCACCCATCATCTCTGAAAGCTAGGGGAGAAAGAGAAAGAAGAAACACATTTTAATGTTTCAGTGAATTATCCTGGCACACATTCCACACATCAGTTAAGAAATCAAAACTTGCCCAAAATAATTACTTAATTTGATTTAACTCCTGAACAGTCTTTCCCTAATTTCCTAGATTTGAATATTAATTATAGAAGGCATGTGATGAAATGATGGAATGTAGATAAATCTGCAGAATAATACTCAATAAAACTCGAAGAAAAATCATAAATTTCTTCTGAATAAAGTCATCCAAAGACAAACATATTAGAACATGTGATTCAAGAAAGTAAAGATAAATAGTTCCTTGAAATTAAGACAGAGCTGTACACATAGAATTATATTTTTAAAAACAGATGGCGCCATTATCTTGATGAAAAGAAGACTCTTGTAGCTTTAGACAGAAAGTGACTGAAAATTAGAACATTGTGAAGAAACAGTGGGAAAATTCAGAGTGAGGAACAAAGCCTTAAATGTAAGTCAATCACTTTATTAAATAAATTATTGCTATTTTGCTTTAATTGCCATTGAGTGTGGGTCTGTAGGAATTGAGAGATGTTTCTTGAATCCAAGACGTAACACACCTTACAGAAGATTTTTCATTACTTAAAGTGCACATCAAATGATCTTACATTGAGTGTAATTTTAGTTAGCTAGTACCTATCACAGTCAGTCATCAATGATCAATAACCAAGTACACTACAAGACTTAGAGATTTATATGCTTCAGTTTACTGACATGTATTTACTTTATGTTTCATGCCTTTATTTCTGTGTTTTGCACCATTCATTAGATAGTATTATAAAATTATTCTATATTACAGAAATCCACTGAAGCATGATATTCTAATTTTACATGCCTACTGGAGAACAGTCTCTGAATTATTCCTACAGGATATGAGAAAATCAGTCTATCTTAGAATGCTTTCAGGGTATCAGAATAAGACAGAGGAGAGTGAGGCAGCCCAGCTGAGGCAGTGAGATGACTCACATGTTAAGGTAAGGCGTTGGGAAGGGCTATGAATGCTTCCTTGAGCAAATCAACAAGCTTTGTGTACATAAATACACGCACACACACAGAGTCCAATTTCTAGTAATACGGCAGATAAGATATTCAAATAAACTTTTAAAAGTATATCTTACTTAAAAATGCTAAATGTACATTTACATAAATATATGTGTATAGATGGATGGATAGAAAGATAGATAGACGAATGTTCATAACTTAGCTGGTGAAAAGTAAGGGAATTCCTTAATGTCCAGAAATGATAAGAAATATTGAATCCAAGAGGCAACACTTGAGCTGTAATTTTCCCTTGCGATATCTGGGTGGCCTGGTAACCTAGAGCCTTAGTCAAACAAGCCACACATGGGGACCAAGGTATGGACCCGAGAGCCTGAACACTGTGAGCGGTTATCTGTGAGACTCACTTCATAAAGCTGTACCTCTGTAGGTGACAAGCACAGTTTGAATTAAGATAAAACTCACCTTGAAGAGGAAAACAATGATCAGACATGCTTGTGTTGGTTTTGGTTGTGGTGAGACTAGAAGTAGGTAGGAGAAAACACTCCTGTGAAAATTTCTAACCACAAGATCATACTAACAAGTCTGCAAGACCAGAACTTCTACTGTCTGTATGTTTGGAAAACGATCAATTTAAACTTCAAGTAGTGCTGAACTGGTAGTGCTCATAAGGTGATGGTGTTCCCAGACCACTGGAAGAAAGCTCACCATTTAAACCAGACCTCCTGCCCACAAATGAAGAAGGAGCACATAGGTGTAAGCGTGAGACTCACTCCACAGAAACAAGAAATTACAGATTCAGATAGACAAAAACATTAGGTGTTGGAATCCCTAAAAGTATAAAATAAATACGTGTAGTACATTTAAAGGAAAAAGGTAAATTGAAAGAATGACCAAGAAATAAGAGATTATGAAAATTGACCCAATCAATTTAAAAAAGAACTGAGTAAATATCTAAAGATAAAAAACTAGACATTGGAAACTCAATAACTGGATACATCATAACTTATGGAAAAACAGAGCTGGTGAAATTACTCAGACCATAGCACAGACAAATGTGGAAATGGAAAATCTGAGCAGTTAAGCTACATGGAGAGTAGAGTAAAATCAGTCAATGTTAAAGCACATCTAATGCTTCCTAAAGGAGAGAACAGAGCATTTGAAAAAGAATAGTGATTGAGCATTTTCTTGGACTGCTGGAAAATCCATGCTTAGATTCTGGAAGCCCAAGCAATCCCAAGTAGAGTAAATAAAAATAAATTCAACACCAAGACATATAACATAATTGCAGAACATCAAAGGTAAAAAAAAGTAAAAACGTTAAAGGTATCCAGAGGAAAAGGATAAATTGCCTAACAATTGGTTAACTATATATTTTATTGATCAAACCAGGATACCAGGATAATTTTTTTTTTTTTTTTTTTTGACGGAGTCTCTCTGTTGCCCAGGCCGAGGCGTAGTGACACCATCTCTGCTCATTGTAACCTCCACCTCCCAGGCTTATGCAATTCTTTTGCCTCAGCCTCCCTAGTAGCTGGGACTACAGGCCTGTGCCATCATGCCCACCTAATTGTTTTTTGTATTTTTAGTGGAGACGGGGTTTCACCATGTTGGCCAGGCTGGTCTGGATCTCCTGACCTCACGTGATCTGCCTGTGTCAGTCTCCCAAAGTGCTAGGATTACAGGCATGAACCACTGTGCCCGGCCAAACCAGGACACTCTTGAGAGTGAAACGGTTGCTCATCAAACAGTGTAAGAGAATAACAGAAATCAATAAGGAACTATGGCAAGCAAATGACGGCATATGTCAAAATCTATTTAAAAAAATAATTCCATTGACAGCAAGGACAATGAAGGTCAGAAAGACAATGCAAAACATCTTCCAAGAACTGAAAATACATTCAGCTAGAATTGCATGTAAGAAAACTCTCTTTTAGTAACAAGGGACAAAGAAAAAACACATTTAGAGAAGCAAAAACAGAAGTCATGATCAACAGGCTCCCTCCAAAGTAATTTCTTTACAAGAGAAAAAAATAATCTCAGAGAGAGTCTAAGATGCATGAACATGAATAAACAAAATTTATATGACTGATAAGGTAATGATAAAAATGTTCAATGTATAAGACCACAAAAATTAAGATATATATATAAATTTCTTTACAAAAATAGCGCAAATGTCAAGAAGGAAAGAAAATGGAAGAAAGGCCAACTGAGGCTCTTGAGTTTTGGGGAGGAGGGCAAAGCTGTTGATTAACTTTACATTTTGTTAAATTAAACATGCATGTTATATTTTCTGGGTCATCACTAAAAATGGAAATAGTATATCATTTAGAAAATACTAAGAAATGAAACAAAAACTTACTCCAAAAGAGAGCAAGAAAGAAGTAAAAGGGAGATGATAAACTTGGAAGAAAATTAGAAAATACAAAATAATAATCACATAAAGTACTAATGACTAATATATGCATTTCAAAGATAAAGATTGTCAGGCTAGTTTTTTTTAGAAATCTAGTTATATTCTGTTTAAAAGAAATAAACAACACTTTAGAACACAGTAAGGTTTAATAGGAAAAGCTATATTTACAAAGATAATAGGATAATTATTTTAATAATAGGCAAAATAGACATCAGATATAAAAACATTAATGACAATGAAGATTACTACATTTCCATAAAAGTTTCAACTCACCAGGAAGATGTATCAATTCTAAATTTATATAAATTCAATAAAATAGCCTCAAAATATATAAAGCAAATTTAATTTGGAAGAATATAGGAAGAATTTTACATACCAATCATGATAGTGGGAGATTCCAATGTACCTCTTTAGCAATTAATAGATCAAGCAGGCAGGAAAACATAAGCTGGATCTAAAGGTCACTACATATAAAAATTATATTTTGTGTCACACAGCAAATGTCAACGAATATTTGAAAAATCTATTTCATATAGACAACCATCTCTGGCCATAGCACAATTAAATTAGACACCAATAGCGAAATGTTCATTCTACACACTCAAAAATCAAAGTTTTAAAACTTAAAAATAAGCTGAATCATCCATGAGTCAAAAGAAGTTTTAATTTCTTTCTTTCTTTTCTTTCTGTTTTTTTTGTTTGTTTGTTTTTGTCTTTCTTTTGTTTTTTTTTTTTTAAACATAGCTTATCACCCAGGCTGAAGTGCAGTGGTGTGATCTTGGCCCAGTGCAACCTCCACCTCGTGGGTTCAAGCGATTCTGTTGCCTCAGTTTCCCAAGTAGCTGGGATTACAGGCATGTGCGACCATGCCAGGCTAATTTTGGTATTTTTAGTAGAAACAGCGTTTCACCATGTTGGCCAGGCTAGTCTCAAACTCCTCACCTCAAGGTGATCCACCCGCCTCAGCCTCCCAAAGTTCTAGGATTACAGGTGTGAGCCACTGTGCCCGGTCTAGAGGTTCTAACTTCTTAGAAAATATTTGGAATTACAAAGTAAGGAAAATGCTGCACATAAACAGTTGTGTATTGCAATAAAAGCTGTACTTAGCCAAACAAACAATAAAAATACCCATAGCCTTAAATTTTAAAGTCTCTTTGGGTTTAAAATGAACCCAAATGATACAGAAGAAAGAAAATATTAAATAAATATACCTCTCTTATTACTTTCTGGCTATTACTTAGCATTGTCGTTTCTGTTTCCCTTCTTATTTTTGTTGGTCTGCCTGTGTTGCTATGTATTTTATCTTTATCATATTAATTTAGGAGTTCTATCATACTATTCCATTCAATTAATAACCTGGCTTTCTCCTGCTCTCTAAATCAGACCAAATGACCCTATTGTCCTATAATTTTGATGTCGTCTTTCCCCCTGAGCCTCACTGTCTCCTCTATTGATTTCTTCTTAATTCCTTCATATTTTGCTCACAACCTAATGAAATGAAATCTTTAGAATTCTTTATTTTTCCCTTTTTCTGCCTTCTCTCCTATCCCTCAGCCCTTAACTAAACTTTGGGATGATTTTACTTCCTCTTGCATTCTTAATTCCATTGTATTGCTAAAATAGTTTAATACATCAGATTTTCACTTACCATCTTTTTATTCTCAGGGTCCACATTTGGGACTTACATAACACACTGTATCTTTATCCATGAACATTTAATGGCATATTTATAGAACAACACATTGTTCATCTCCCATTCTTTCCTGCTTACCTTCCCGCATCCAATGCCTCTGATCCAGTTCATTTGGTCCTTGGAAAGCTCCTTTTCTCAAGTATTTACCTCAGGTGGGGTACTCAATGATTTATTCTCTGAATTAATGCATGTTCATAAACATCTTTGTCTTAGTCTGTTTTGTGTTGCTATGAGAGAATACCTGAGGCTGGGTCATTTATGAAGAGGCTTATTTAGCTGCTAGTTCTACAGACTTGGAAGTTCAAGGGCATGACCCTGGCTCCTAGGGAGGACTTTTGTGCTGTGCACAATATGGTGGAGAAGATAAAAGGGGAAGCTGATATATGAGAAGAAGCAAAACCTGAGAGGCATCCTGTCTTTATAACAATCCACTCTTCAGGAATTAATCCATTCCTGTAACTAATCCAGTATCCCCCAGCAAGAACTCACTCACCACCTAAATAATGGCACCAAGGCATTCATGAGGGATCCACCCCCATGATTCAGACTCCTCCCACTAGGCCCCACCTCCAACATCACCACTTTGCAAATCAAATTTCAACTTGCATTTTGGTGGGGACAAACCACATCCAAATCATAGCCCTTTCTTTCACCTTAACAGATAAACAACTGTCTAGTATAGCATTCTTGGGGTTTTCTTTCAGTTGCAAGACTTTACAAATTCGCTGTCTTCTAGTTTTCTGGGTTGCAGATAAAAAAGTCCAAGGATAGTTTTATTTTATATTTTTCCTTCAAAATAAGAAAAATCATGGAAATTTATTTTACCAAGATAGGCCCACCTGTGTGTTTTTCTCATCAATTCAGCCAATAATTCTGAGTCTTTTTACTTTACAGGTCTTTGGCTTAGGAAAACTTTCTCTTACATGGTATAAAAGTATTTCTTCTACTTCATGCATTGTTTCTTCCTCTTTTACAACGTCTGTTATTCAAATGATAGGTATCCATCATCCACTTTCCAACTCTCTCACCTTTTCGCTGGTGATTTCTACCTCTGTATGAAATAGTAAGGTTTTAAAAAGCTCCAGGAAGTCTTTTTCTCTTATTTGCTCTTCTACTGTTTGGTTCTTAAGGGTTCTTTTTAACTTTTTACTTAGGAACCTATTTGCTCCACCAGATCTGTGCCACTGGTTGTGTTATCTGATGGTTGTATCTATTTAGTTTCTGAACAAAAGTTGTATAAACTATTATTTTTATTTGTTGGCCTATTTAACCTCAGGCTTATTTTTTTGTTCTACACTAAAAATCAGGAAGCTTTCAGGCAAAGGGATCTCCTTCCTGTGAGCCTGGGTAGAAAATGACACACCTGCAGATGCTTCCGTTAAATGCCTCAGGAGTCTCACAGACATTTAGAGGAAGCATCCTTGCTCCCAGAATTACCTTGGGCTCTCCCAGTGCTAAGAGCAGGAAAGACTTGTCCAAAACTTTATGTCTCTTGAAGAATCCTGGCACATTCAGGTAGGACAGGGTGGACACTCTCCCCCGAGACGTGTGCACAAGGCTTGGCAAGCCTTGCTCTTGTCTCCAGCTCACACAGCTCAACACCACCTCTGTCTGTGAGGGAGGGGTGCCCCTGAGAGTACAGGGTCCCGTTTATATCCACTGTGGGTCCTGACTCTTGAAAGGCAAATATCTCAGATTTGGCTGTGGAAGGGAAGATCATTTCATTCAAAGAACCATGTTCTGAAAATTCCCTGCACAGATGTTTCTCTTGTAAAAGTAGAACATTTAGACTAGTGTTAGATAATACTCAAGAGCTCTTTCACCTCCCCCCAAAATCTACACATTAGGCAAAATAAGTATTCACAGCTACCATAATTTATGGAATTAGAACACGTCACTAAAGGAATATTTTGGGACAGGTGCTTTTACGAAGAGAAGAGTTTTTGCGCTGTGACGCTGATAGGAAAAATCAGGAGACAGGAAACTGAGATTGAGACTGGATGACAAATCTCTCCAGGTTTTACATCTTTAAATTCTGATCTTATACAAAATATAAAATGTTTTCTTCCCATAACCTAGAAAAGAGACAGAGTCTCACTCTGTTGCCCAGGCTAGATTGCAGTGGCGTGACCTCAGCTCACTGCAACCTCTGTGTCCCAAGTTCAAGCGATTCTACTGCTCGGCGTCCCCCAGTAACTGAGACGGGGTTTCACCATGTTGGCCGGGCTGGTCTTGAACTGACCTCAAACGATCCTCCTGTCTCGGCCTCCCAAAGTGCTGGGATTACAGGTGTGAGCCACTGCGCCCAGCCTGGAAGTTCTCAAATTTTAATGTGCACATGAATTGCCTGAAATCACATCGCTGCAGGTTCTGATTCAACAGGTCTGGGGTCCGGCTGGAGATTGTTTCTTCCAGTGTACCCACACTGCTGGTTTGTAATCGCATTTTCGGTAGCGAGTAGTGAGCATTTGTAATGATGCATTGCCCTCTGGTGGCCAGAGAGGGAATGTGCAATCATTTTGTTACACACTGGTAAATTCTTTTCCTGTGAATGTTAAAAAAAGTAAATCCCTCCCCAAAGCCAGCAACTGATATAGCTCTAACCAGCATAATATTGGCAAAGCCAACAAAGTTTATTAATCTGGACTCTATTAGTTGGGAATTTGGAGTCATTCCAGACAGACCACATTGCCAGTGATGATTAACAAAGGGTCATGTTTAGTCTATTTAAATGCTAAGGCAAATGCATTTTTTCCAAAACAACATGAGAAACCAACCTCGTAGTAGCCTTTATACACGAATAATAAATGAGTTACAAATGATTCATTTTTATTAGTTTTTAAAAATTCTCTAAGGCGCTTAATTTGATTCCCCTATCCCTGTCAAGGGCTGCTATAAATCACATTTTTTATACAGCGTTCTCCAATTTAGGCCTGTCTATGAATCAGACTAGCTTGCTCTTTAATTAGGAAAAATGAGGGCAGTTTTATAGTAATTTTAAATTTCTCAGACTTTTGGCTCCTCTCAGTCTGTGCTTTTTAAACAGAAAATTTTAAAAAGGCCTATGCCACTTGATTAACTATTGTCAGCAGTTCAAATTAAACAAAGAACCCATAAATGTTTGAAGGGTATTCAATTTGGAAAACACTACTTTTTTCTGTTTTTTTTTTTGTTTGTTTTTCTTTTCTAGCTACAAATATGCTTTTTATATTGAATGTTAATAGATACATTTCCTGGCTTTGCCATGGTAAATAGAGAAATGTTCCAGAAATCATTCAATTTTTTTGAGATAACAAAACTATTATCATTCTAGAATGGAAAATGAACATCCTACCCAAAGAATGTGCATCTTCTCAAACTTGAAGTCCATCTCATTGAAATAAACTTGCAAACTAATGTCAATATCAACTTGATGCAGAGAGAAACCTTTCATCATACGTAGCACTTGTTATCACTAGATCGTAGCCCTGAGCAGATACTGGAAAATCGTTTGTTGGCTCATGGGAATTTTCCTGAGAACAGTCATGACAATGTGCCTGTTCGTATACAGACGCTAAATGAGGTCCCAAAGTGAGTCTGTTTCCTTTGCTGGCTTTCTGTAGTATCATCATATCTCTTTATGTTACAGGAGTTATGCAGAGCTTATACATTCTAGGAAGTTTTATATGTTGATTCAAACCTTTTATTCATCAGTCTTATAAAAACAACTAGAGTAATTACTACTAATAATCTCGGCTTGGCAATTATTGAGAGAACTGTCTGCATAAATAATTTCAAAGGCTCCTGTTTGGGGGTCTAGGAGTTGGGGTGACTTTTTCTGTAAGGTCTTGGTAGGACATACAGAAAAATGGTTATTTATACACATTTACCTATCCTTAAGAGCCTCTAAAATTGCACAAAAGTTTATATGCATTTCTGACTCAGGTATCTATGTGTGGTTCATGTATATAACCAGAAGTCACCTGGTAATAGCCTTGATAGTTTATTAACCCCTATAGTTTCATTACATTTTAAAATGTCTATCATAGAGATGAAGTAGGTGAATATTCCCCATGCCTAGCTGCTGGTGTTGCTTATCTGCAGTTCATAAGTGTTCATTACATCAAGGTATAAGGAAAGAACAGAATCTAGATTGATACCTACTAAAATTCAAGACATCAGTCACTTTCTAATCTAAAATCTAATTGATCCCTTTTTTAAGTCTAATTTTATTTTATTTTTGTTTGTTTTTGGTTTTGTGGTTGCTGTTGTTTTGAGGTAAGGTCTCACTTTGTCACTCAGGCTGGAGGGCAGTGGTGCAATCTCGACTCTTTGCAACCTCTGCTTCCTGGGTTCAAGAGATTCTCCTGCCTCAGCCTCCTAAGTAGCTGGGACAACAGGTGCTTGCCACCATACCTGGCTAACTTTTGTATTTTTAGCAGAGACAGGGTTTCACCATGTTGGCTAGGCTGGTCTTGAACTCCTGTCCTCAAGTGATCCACCCATCTCAGCCTTCCAAAATGCTGGGATTACAGGCATGAGCCACCGTGCCCTGCTTAAATCTAATTTTATTTCCCTCCATGTCTTTCATTCTATGGAGTTTTTCTACTGAGTGAAGCCAAGAAAATGGAAGTAATAACTGGAGGGATGTTTAAGCTAGAACTCGAAGCCAATAGTTCCATATGCCAGCTTTTTGCAACAACTTAAAGGAAATAGTGAAGAAGCAACATTGGTTAGAGCAAATGTATATTTCACTACCCAAACCCCCAAATCACACAAGAAATGGGGCACCCATATTCTTCCATACCTCTGATGCCCACTGTGACAACCACAGAAGCCACTGGAAAAAGTAAAATAAACATTTATGGGATCTGTGAATCCAGAAGTTGAGTAAGGAAAGAGGTAGGGATGAGACACAGTGACCGGTGGATTTGAGGAGTTTCCATCTCCTGGGAAGGAGTGACTAACACCGGCTTGGGGCTTCTCACACCCAAAATATTAAATGTTTCATTCTGTATTATTACATTTCCTGACTTCTAAAAACCAAACATATATTTAAGATATAAGTTGAAATGTTAAGTGCGTAACGGGTACCAGTAATTCCCACAGGAGACAGAATCAGTTCACTCCGATGACCTCTCTCCTGCCTCTGCAAGGCGCTGACGGAACAGCAGCTTTCACAAAGTAGAAGGAAAGGAGGGACAACTGTCGATTACGGACTCATCTCTCCCTCATGTGAGGCTGGCCACGGTGCACACTCAGTCTGTGGGTGGGGCGGGGCAGAGGAAGGAGGTATTTATCTCTGAGAGTCGTGGTGCAAGGTACACATAGGTGAACACTGAAAATCAAGTCCCTGGAAGAATGAGAAGTCAAGGCCAAAGTAAACATTCCAAACGGGGACAGCAATCCCAGGGGCCGAACAATGAATGGGAACTGAGGTGAGGCGCCAAATGGGTTAGAAAAAGCAGAAGAGAACTGCTGAGAGAGAGCACTGGGCAAGACCCAAACAGGGGTCATGACTTTGAAGTCACGTAGATCACATTTAGAACTAAAATGATTGAGAACTAACACCCACTCACCGGCCCCTCCCCACCAGGGTTTCTCCTTTAGAATTTCCCTAGGTTTGCCTGGGAGAAGGCTCTGAAGAATTCTGGAGCTTGCATTTCAAAGGAGGCAGCTCCTTGTCGCAGTGGGTCAGTCAGTGGAGCTCCTGTTGAGTCCCTGACGGTGCTCTTGGTGTCACAGGGACCTATGCAAGTGGTGCGGATGCCTTCAAAAGAGGGAAGCTGGAGGCAGGAAACCACAGGGTTGGTGGCCTTCGACAGCTTGAAAGGCCCCAAAGACCCTCTGGTTTCTGGAATGTCAGCTCCAACAATCTGGAGAAGACCCAGGCATCTTCCGTTGAAGTGTGTTTCCTGGGGGACGGACAGCTACCAGAGTATGACGTACTCTGACCTTAGCACACCACAGGGTTGATCAAGGGTCTTTTTTTTTTTTAGGAAAGAAAGGAAAGAAGGAAGGAAGGAAGGAAGGAAGGAAGGAAGGAAGGGGAAGGGAGGGAAGGGAAGAAAGGGAAGGAAGGGGAAGAGGAGGAGGAAGAAAGGAAGGGAGAAAGAGAAAGAAAGAAAGAGAGAGAGAGAAAGAAAGAATAATAGCCACATACATTGTTAAGTTTTTTTAAGTTTATTTTAAATTAAAATGAATAGTATGACTCCAAATTCTTTTTTATTTTTAGAAAGAGAAAAGGAGAAAGAAAGAAACAGCAAAAGAAAGAAAAAAAAGAATGAAAGAGAGAAAGAAAGAGGAAGAGAAAGAGGGAGAGAGAATGGGATTCTTGTTTTATTGCCCAGGCTAGAATACAGTCTAAAAATGGGTATT